>PVHX01022223.1:0-28049 GCA_004024805.1 Geosciurus inauris | reverse complement strand
TTAATTTTATGCAATATTAAACATTTCAAAATTTTTCATTCTGTTATTTCTTGATTCTGTTGTCCTGCTTTTTCCTTGCATTTTGCTGATGGTTCTCCTTGAGCCTTTCTGCTTCTCCCAGTTTACATGCCAAGCAGCTATCTTTTTGCTAAGTGCTTTATTAGTAGTTTGTTCTAAAGCTCGCCAGCACTGATGTTAACATCCATGACCAAGAGCTATAGCCCATTGGGTAAGGT
Organism: Geosciurus inauris; assembly: GCA_004024805.1. NCBI lineage: Eukaryota > Metazoa > Chordata > Mammalia > Rodentia > Sciuridae > Geosciurus > Geosciurus inauris. The sequence goes on along the minus strand of PVHX01022223.1, from coordinate 27,813 downwards.
GGCATAAAGTAGGACTCCAAAGAACCTCAAATGGAAGCAACCTGATCACTGTACCAAATCAGATTCTACCAAGTTAAAATCAAGATGGAGCTAGGCGCAGCGGTGCACGCCTCTAATCCCAGTGGCTCAGGATGCTGAGGATCTAAGCAACTCAATGAGACTCTAAATATAAAAATAGGTTGGGGATGTAGCTCAGTGGTTAAGTGTCCCTGGGTTCAATCCCTGGCACTCCCCCCCCCCCAAATCAAGATAGGATTAATGAGAAAGTGTATAAATGAAATAATTTTGTTCCTAGGTTGAAAACAAGCTCCCTATCATTATTGTTCAACATTTATAAAGTCATTCTCACGGGTACTAGGTATTGCAGAAAAAAGAATGTGTGATGTACTTTCTACTAACAGTCTCTAGAGTAAACCAGGTCTATTTGTAAAGTAACACAATTACCTGTGTCTTTCCCTCAGTAAACACTGGAAAATAATGTCACAGGGAAAGATGATGCTTTTTTAAAAGTTAGGGTAATACCAAAGTAAAAAGATCTGTGGTAATTTTTTAGTGAATGTGGCAAAAAAGTGTGATACATTCCATTTGTTGTGGTTATGTGTTTAGTCCTGAGACTGCCCATGCATTGTACACAGTTGAAGTACACAAGGACTTTACTTTGGCCTTGACCTTTGTTCCAAGTTTATCTGTAAAGCTGTTAACCATTTTCCATAGGAATTCTTGCTTTTATACCTTTTGTTTTCTTAGCCAGATGTAGAAGTCTAAGTAGCAGCATAGCCAAAGATTGCTACCTTACTACATAACCTGCTTTGAAGTCCTCTTCATTATGTAGAACTTTAAGCATTTAATTATTTTTACTTACCCACAAACATAAGTGGGCTTTTTGTCCATCTCTTGAGAAACTATGGGTTAGAGCAAAATAACTGCAGTAATTGTGTGGCTCCACATTCTATTTCTACTAGGTGTTCAACTTACTGTCACATCTGGGGAAAGCTAACGTACAGACAACCCTGTTTGCACATTAACAGTTTCATATTTCAGTCAAATTAACTTGTCCACTTTCCCAGTCATTGAGTTTTGCCTGTTAAAAGATTTCATCCTTGGGCTGGGGTTGTGGTTCAGTGGGCCAGTTCAGATTGAACCTGGGTTCGATCCTCAGCACTACATAAAATAAATAAAGGTATTATGTTCATCTACAACTAAAAATATGTTAAAAAAAAATCTTATCCTTGCTGACTTCCCATAGCTTACACATTTATCATACTAAATTCCTGAAGGAACTATTTAAAGATTTATCATACTAAACTCCTGAAGGAACTATTTAAAGATTTCCTACTTGGTTTGCAGTTTAGATAGCCTTGCCTCCTTAATGAAACAGCAGATCACTTTGTCATGTTTTCCTGTTAGGCTGTTCAACTTAGGGATAATTTTGACGTAATAAAATTTTACTTCAAGATTCTTTTATATGTCATTATTTCCCTTTTTGTTCCTGACCTGCACCATTACTAACACAGACCTCCTAATTTTCCCCAGAAAGCTATGAAATCAGAATACTAGTATGCTGAGGTGAAAAAGTTCAATCCTAGCCATCATCTAGCTAGAAAATCATATTTAGTACCAACCTTGTTTTGAAGTCCTGAGACTTTAGATATAAAGGAAATAGACCAAAATCATATTTTATTGAGAAAAAGGAAAAAGTAGTTTTAGGCTGTAAACTCAAAATGATTTTCTGAAATGTTTACACAATGTACTGTGTGTGGGTCTAACATTACGTGACTTTTTGAAAATTTTTTCATTAAACTTTATAATGAAAAAACTAATGAGGAACTCAACAATTGCTTGAAGTAGTCTTGAGGCCTGTGGCAGTCCCTTCCTGGAAGAGACAAAATGTGGCATCCAGTGCTGTAGTGGCATAACAAGGCTCAGCCAGGATCCAAGGCCAGCCTTCCTAGTCATGTTCAAAAAAGGGCACAGGACATTGCTTTTCAAAATTACTTGATAGAAGTTCACATTTTATGCTCTTAGGTCTCACAAAGTCTTGGTTTACATTCTTGCTGTGTTTGGAAGTTTAAGTAGGTATTGCACCTTTACAAAGGTATTGCCACTTCTACCCTTTCTGCTGGGGGTGAGGGACCTCTACATTAATTACCCATCACCACATTAGATCAGTCATCCTTCAAGGCCAGAACATTTACTTTATTCAGTGCTTGGATAATTTGAATGCAGCTTCCTTTGCTGTAAGTAAACGCTTTGCATCTAAATTTTTTTCTTAACACAGATTCACCTGGAACAGTAGAAAATTTTGAGTCAAAAAAAGTCATGTTCTTTAATTTTCTTAAATAATCCTTATTTATCTTTCCACATTGTGGAAAAAAAGAAATATGCAGTCTGGACATAATGTTAAAATTTCAGAATACTGGCACAAATACTTACATCTGTATTTTATATGTTTTAGACATCCCATCTTACAGACTATAACAGATGACAAGCTTAAACTGCAATAAGTTTACAGATGAAACTTTACATTTCAAAGTTTTAGATGTGCCAGAATTCCAAACTGCTCCAAAAAGAGTACATAGGAATAGGTCTGAATGTTAACTCCATCCCAGTTCTCTTTGGTCACTGCAGCTGCACTCTGTATGCACCTATCAGCAGCTTAACCTAGGGAAAGGAAAGATGCGTGTGTTAGTTCAGAGCTGCAATTTCCCTTTCTCATAATAAAGAACATTGCCAAGACTTAAGTCATTGATGTTTTAATTAAAAAAATAATTCCAAGTGTTTATAATTTGTTTTTGTTACTTTACTATATTATCAGATCTGTTTTAGTCCAGCTTCTTTTCACATGGACGATGGCAATTCAGTACCAATGCCTAAAACAGGTTACAACTGCTAAACGGAGATGTTCTCAGATTTAACCTTGATCCCATTACTGCCACATTGTCTAACACATTTTTTTTGAGTCAGACACATCAGTGCATCCAGTACCCTTAACCATAAGGAGTACTTATCTCCACAACAGGCACACTGAAATTTCCAGAGACTAAGACAGTTTTTCTCTAAATGATCACCAAGGAACATGAGACAGCAACTTGAGTAGTAATGCTAAACATGAAACAAGGATTCTCACCTTGGCAGAGGGTGCTTCTGTCAACCTTATAAAGAGCTTATTGGGCCCTGCAACAGGGCTGAAGGAGTAAACAAAATGACTATCCTAGAGTGGAAGGAGACAAGAAAATAAAGTTAGCATTTCTTCAGACAAACTTCAGCATCTACGAACAGATTACAATTGTAAGTACTAGGGATCCTCACACATGGTAAAATAAGCGCTCCACTACTATACCCCCAACACTTATTTGTTTTTATTTTGAGACAGGGTCTCACTAAGTTGCCCAGACTGTCCTCAAACTTGTAATCCTCCTCCCTCAGCCTCTGGAGTAGCTAGGATTTATAGACATGTGTCACCACACCTACAACCTTGTAAAATAGAGACTAGAAACCACTGGAGTCAGTGGAGTCAAAGAGAATCATGTACAAATCAGAGTGCTACAATTTCTTTACTTTTCCCTTGATTGAAAAAGATAGAAATCATAGAAACAATATCCAGAAAAAATGTCTAATTCAGCCCAAGGAAACAGTTTTAGAAGTGGCAGAAGAATTAGGCAAAAGATTCTTCAAGAGCTTTTTGTTTTATGTCCAAAAATTTTTAGCCACTGAAAGATTATGACTAAAATGAGCATAAATACAACCAGTATATACAATGTTTCTAACAGGTTGTATTTAGGTATTTGAGGCATTAAAGTTTTCTAAGTTTTATTTAATGAACATTTGGTTTGGAATTATGATGGTAAGAGATCTGATATTCGAAATTGGTACTTTGTGGCATTCTTATGTCCTAAGAATTTATATTCAGAATAATGTTGGCTCTAAGACAATATGGTAACATAATTCAAGGCAAATGAATGAAATATTAACAAAAACTTATTGACAAAATTTAGGATGATTTTACTTTATGTGAATTTCCTCATTCCCAACAACTGGTATACAGATTTAAAATTAAGTAATATGAGCTTTTGGTTAGAAGAACTTTCAGTGTTGAACTATAGAAATTCTTACCAGAAAAACAGGAAGTTGAAATTTATCATTTAAAACTACAGCTTGTACGCTGCATGGTCCACAGAGCCGAGCAATAACTTCTTTACCCAAAAAGTTTGCATGGAAAATAAAGAGGAGGATGCCAGAGCCTGAGGGACGGAAGGACAAGGGAGTTATTACACAGGCCAACTTCAGGCTCTCAGACAAGGCACCTCTGCAAGGTGGGAGTGAGTCTTAAGTCTCAAGTCTCTTCCACCCAACATTCATGGAAGACCCTGGCTTTTCCACCTGTCCTTTCAAGTTACTGCAAGTATGACACAGATTTAGCTCTCTAGCTTCATAATGCAACTTCCTCTTGCCTAAAGCATTGAGGATCAAAGGCCTGCAAAAAATGTAGGAGTAGTCTTTGTCACATTCTCTTAGCACCACTATCAAGTAGCAAATAGGATGTGAGGTTGTATTTGTTACTTTGGGGCAGGGAACATAGGGAGCCCACATTGGGGCCTATAATGAACTGAGGGCAGTCTTCCCTTAAGGGCAGATTTCTGTTCTGCCAAACAAAATGACTTCAACACTTAGGTGTTGTTCATTAATCAGTTCCACTTGAATTTCATAGGCAAATGACACAAGGGATCTCAGTTTGCTAAGAGTTGTTTCAATATAAAATTTTTAGTCAAACTATGGATTAATACATATAACTGTAGCTTTTAAGAAATTTAACAGCTCCCTCAAGAGTCAAGAATCCTTTAAGAGGCCATGGTTGGTGTATCTAAATAAACTCATCTATAATGTAGATGAGTTTAAATATCTAAAACTTTTAACAAGACTGCCTGAAGGGCCAGACTGGGCCTGTGAGCCTACTGCTTGTTTTGAGACACATTCAAGAACCAGAGTTCAGAACAGCCTATCAGGGTATTATTTTGAGGATGATAGGGCATCTTTGTCTAGTGGGATTCCAGATAAATAAGAATTTCATGGGGTGCACACTGGCGGAAATGAATAAAACAAAACAAAAACTTGTTAGGTCTATCAGTCTAGTCATGTCAATTCCACCAAATAGCCTACCCCAGGTCTGGGTGAATAGTCAAAACGACAAAGTACGATTTTTCAATGCTGAGTTCATTGAACACTAATGTTATAATTGGCTGTCTTTAATTGGTGTACCTGGGCTTATTTTTCTTTAATACATTTTCCATTAATGAATATACACTTTAAAACTAGGGGATGGAGACTTCCTGCTTCGTATCTATAGTCAGAGACAGTGTTATCTGCACCTTATATGTGCAGCCTCTTTGTCCTAGAGAGGTGTCATGCATGGTCTTCTGAAACAGGAGCTTTTAAGCAGTGGCTAGAAAGCAGGGCTGTAGTTTCCATTTCTATTTACTAAAATTTAACTACGGGAAAAGACTTTTTAAATTTTTTTTTAAAAGGGCAAAAATTACTAGTAATTTTAGTAATGATTCTAGGCTTAAGATATTTAAACTACTTTTAGTAATTCTCCAAAAACAGTTGTAATTATTAAAAGACTCAACTCCCGGGCTGGGATTGTGGCTCAGTGGTAGAGCACTTGCCTTGCATGTGTGAGGCACTGGGTTCGATCCTCAGCACCACATATAAATAAATAAATAAAGATATTGTGTCCATCTAAAAAACAAAATATTTAAAAAAAAAAAAAAGACTCAACTCCCATACATTTGAAACAGGGTTAACAGTATTCTGGGGTCTCTCTCCTACCACAGCAGCTCTGCTGTTGATTTTATTTTACATAGTTATACATATGGCACCTCCTTCAGGTTTTGTTCAAAGAAAGGGTTGTGAAAATCAGTTGCTAGTTGTGACACTTTAAACTAAAGGAAGTATGAAGATAAGCAGGTTTACCTTCTGGTATGTTCTGTGGAGGTTTATAATTGAAATCTGTTGAGAAATCTGGCCCCTCACAGAGTCGATGGCATGCTATTGGGAAAACAGGTTCCAGTAGAGCAAGACGAGCTTCAAAGTAATCCTTGATTGTCTCTTCTGCCACTCTTGAAAGCCTAGTAAAAGAGGACAGGACTAGAGTTGATAATGTAGATGAGTTTAAATATTGCACTGTACTGCATAAACAAGAATGATTATTACATGTTAATGAACTTTTTAAGTAGCGGGATGTTAGCTATTCTAATTCGATCATTACACGTGGTATACATGTATCAAATTATTACCATGGTATCCCATAATTTGACAATTAAAATTTTAGAAAATATATACTAACATAGAAAAGAACAAGACAATTTATAATTTAGAATACCAGTGTGCCTGACCAGATGAACGTTTTAGAAAAGAACAGCAACTGTGACTTCATCCTGCTCCTCTGCTCTTTCCCTCACACTCAGCATTGACATAATGCATTGTGAATCCATCTCACTGGAATTTAAGTTCCAAGAGGGGAATTCGTTTTCCCTACTTCTGCCTCTATATTTCTGGTACAGAGAAAGACTGTTCTTAATATATATTTGTATAATGACAAACGAATCGAGAGCCCCTTAATCCCAGCAAACGGGAACACTGACCAGTGGCTGGATTCCTGCAGCTATCCCATGTGGACAGAGAGATGAGTTGGCCTCCTGGGATTCCCAACAGCCATGCAAGGTACCCTATGCAGCAGGCTGTTGGAGGAGATGCCCAGCACAGGCTGTTAGGAGGGCCTTTTTGGCCTTTGGTTTCTTGTCTAAGATGTATTTTCTGTTTAGAACACAGATACTATGCCTGGAATTAGAGCACCCGTCTTGTAGGAACCAAGAACCTAGTGATTTCCTAATGTAGGGAGATTAGGTGGTGAAAATGGCTCGTCTTCCTGGAGCTGCCTATCCTGAGACACTTCTTGAATGGAAAATAAGCACCTTACTTCCTGCAGCCATCAGCTTCTATTTGTAGCATTTCTGGCAAATTTTACCTAAAGAATTTTTATTTTTTGTTTTTGCAGTGCCAGGGATGGAACCCAGGGGCCTCGCACATGCTTATTAGCAGGATCTCTACATACCCCCAGCCCACCTTGGCAGGAGCTACATATGCCCAGCCCACCAAGAGAATTCTTAAGTGATAAAAAGAAAATTGCATTATGAAGTATGAACTTTGAATAAAATAAAATTTAGAATTCACTTGCTCAAGAATGAATCTGAATCTGTGGTACAGACAACAGAATATTAGTCAAAATAGGCCACCAAGCCACAGGAGGACATGGAAGGAATCGTGCGTGTCTGTTGCTAAGTAAGAAGCAATCTGAAAAGGCTAGGTAATGTATGATTCCATCTACTTTAAGCAAACTAGGGAAACAGTTAAGATCAGTTCTTGCCAGAGGTCTGGGGAAGAGAGATGAAGAGGTGAAAACAGGAATTTTAGGGCAGTGAAACTACTCTGTATCATACTACAATGGTGGATACGTATGATTATACATGTGTCTAAGCCCCATAGAATGTATACAACCAAGACTGTACCCTAAAGTATTCTGAGCTCTGGATGATAAACAATGTAAGTGGTGATGTGGACAAATGGATTTTAACAAATGTGCCACTCTAATGGAGATTCTGATAGTATGGGAGCCTATGGGAGTGTCAGGGCAGCAAATGGTGCTATAAACCTAAAATTACTCTAGAAAATGAAATCCATTTTTAAGAAACAAAAGTTTAAGTAGTTTCGAGAAAATGTCAGCCAAATTAAGAGCATACTTAAGATTTCAAGGAAATACTCTCAGATATGCCAGTGTTATGTTCATCTACTAACAACAGAAATGTATCAGGACACATACTTAACTTTCTTCTAAGCAGTTGCCTGCCATTTCAATTATGATGTGTCCAAATAAACAGATACATCATACTATGTGACTACTATAGTACAGTCACTTCATACTTACGTCTCTAAATGGCTCTTCAGCAAGTCATACACAAGCACGTTGTTACACTGCTTTGCAAAATGCAGTGCACTATTTTGGTGCTTCGACAAAATATTGCAGTCAGCTCCACATTCAATTACGAGCCGTACAATGTCTGAATTTCCTCTTTTACAGGCCTAGGTTAGGGAAAGAGTGATCATTTCTCAACTGTGAATTGTAACTACAATTCGTGTCAGTCTCTTTTCACACATGCCTGGGAGTTTTTTGGGAAGAGGGCGAGCATGATGGAGAAGGGGCAAGACAATCTGGGGCCAGTTAGCAACTGCGCAGCATTCTACATGTACCACTAGGCCTCCCTGAAGAGATGCACGCTCCCCAGGGTGCGCTTGTCTGTTAACACCTTGCCCATTCTCTCCAGATTCCCGCACCTCATCTCCTCTCACTCCCCTGGTCTTTCCCACGCTTTTGTTTTTCTTATCTTTCCACCTCTCCTCCTCAACCTGTGGCTAGGCTGCAGTTACTCTCACTAAGAATGATGGCTCTCACATATGAATGTTTACTCACTCCTCTCTCCTAGGCTCTGGGTTCCTTCTCCTAAGTGAAATGCCTGCTGAACAGTGGAATGCCCTATCTCCTGCTTGCCTCTGTGCTGCCTGTACTCCCCAACTTAGAACAAGGCCTCTCCTGTTAACACATCCTATGAATCCTACACCTCCTACAAAGCTGGACAACTAACCTACTTTTATCCCTGTCACTATTTAGAGAGAGATTACCATTTTTTCATTTAATTTTAGAAGACTGCCTACAAATTGCTAGTCTTTTCACCAATCCATTCTCCTTTGGCACTAAGGAATATTAAAACATCCAACCAGTCCTTTAATCCGATGATACCTTTCTCCATCTACCTTTTAGTAGCTCCAAACTGCCCTCAGGATTCATTCCTAGTTCTTCCTCAAGCTGTATCAAGTGCTGGTGTCCACCCTCTCCTCCCCTTTCTGCTCCTGGGGTGTCAGCATCTGCTGTTCAGATACACTCAGTGGTCTGTCACAGAGATGATGCTCTGAGGTACCACCTCTGCTCTACACATATGGCAATAACATACATAATAGAGATTAAAGACGCAAAGCTCAGGCTGCTGAACAAAATGAACATTTCCATGAACCAAAGATGAAAAAGAAAAAACAAGAAATCCACAAAGCTTAGATCCCAACTATGGTCAAAGATCAGAAAGGGTGAGGAGCCTGTGCCCTTTAGAGCAGCAGGCTCAGAACAAAACTCAGTGCCAGGCCTGCTGCAAAGCCAGAAGTCACACTGTGATCTGGTCACACTTGACAAGTTAAAACCAGGTGTCAGATCCGTCCTGGGTCACAACTTACATAAAGCTGCATCTCCTAGTTAGAAGATGGGAAGATAAGAGCCATCTATAGCTTGGTGTCTGGACCTGTTATGTCCTAACACCATGCTAGGCTATGAATATGAAACTGCCACAGAGGAATGAGCCATATTGGGTTGGACTCTGAGAGCCAAACGTAAACCTGCTACATGGGGAGCAGTACTCATAGGGTCCACAGGCCCCCAACCACCTGCCACTCAAAATACATCTGCAGAGCTGGGGCTATAGCTCAGTGGTAAAGCGCTTGTCTAGCATGCATGAGGCACTGGGTTCAATCTTCAGCACCACATATAAATAATAAATGAATAAAATAAAGATCCATCAACAACTAAAAAAATATTCTAAAAAAATACTTCTGCAAACTGCAATTCTAAAGGATTCATCAATAAGAAACAACAGCAGGGCTGGGGCTGTAGCTCAGTGGCACAGCGCTTGCCTCTCATGTGTGAGGCACTGGGTTCAATCCTCAGCACCACATAAACAAATAAAGATATTGTATCCATCTACAACTAAAAAAATATTTTAAAAAATGGCAAACTGACAGCATATCATGCTTTCCTACTCCCATGTCTCTGAACTTATGAGGGCTGACATGGATCCAACATGGCTACAGCCATCTTGTTTGTAGTTGCCATTATGTCACTCTGTGACTCAGCATATATCCCAAACCCTACTAAACAAGCTTGTTAAAGCAGCTGGCAAGCTAAGGGTATATCTTAGTGGTAGAGCACTTGCCTAGCATGTGTAAGGTCTGGGGTTCAATTTCTAGCACGGCCATTAGGCATGTTAATAGTTTTTGAGAAAGGTGAAATACACTCAGCTGAGCACATACACCCCTTCTTCTTGCCTTAGGATGTGGGAAATACACCTGTCTGCCACTCAAGATATGCTTCTGCCAGAAAGTCCCCAATAAATTACCCTTTGTGCCATCCAGGACCTGTCTGACTCTACAGCTCCTTTTACTTTTGGCAGAGAATTCTCGTACAATGGGACTATAGTTTTTCTAAGACAACTGCAGTCCTTCTATCTTCCTCAGTTCCCACTGATGCACTCCTGCTAAGTTTTATATCCTTTCAGAACGTAGTTTTATGCCTACCACATCTACCCTAAGACTCACCCTGGGTCCACAAGGCCAAGCTTGGGAGCAGTTTCCTTTGTTTGCTCCAGTCACATTACTAACCATGCCAGGCTCTGCTGCTCTGCTGGTCCACTTCTACTCATCTGTAAGCTGCTAGAGTCCAGGGACTATTCTTTTCCCATGTTTTTCCCTGTCCCCAGCACAGGGTCTAACAGTGGCAGATGCCAACATGAATACCTGCCAAGGAGACCGAGGAACTTACTTTCATGAGTGCGGTCTCACCATTGCTCTGCTGGACATTTACAAAAGCTCCAGCTTCCAAAAGAATAGCCACTGTGGTTAAAAAGTTCTATTAAAAAAAAAAGCAAAAACAAGTTACATTCCTAAAATTCTTCAAAGCACATGTTTTAGATGTTTTGAAATTTTAAGTCATCAGGAAAACACTGGGCAGATTTCATCCCAAGTGCTAGGTGGCTACTATTTTCCTATTTCTTCACGCAGGGCCCATGGCAGTGTAGTGTTGAATGTTGAGGGTGGTACCTGCTTGGGCACCAGCTCATAGCCATGTGCTGCTCTGCCAGCAAGTGCTATCTGATGTTTAGTCATTGGTTTCTGTGTAAGAACCTCTGAATATAAATCCTTTAAAAAGTTAATACATAGGAACATTTTAAATAATAACTGAAAGCGGAACTTAATTTCAGTTGGAAAACTAACATTGAAATCAGTATTGGTACTTCAGAAGTCATAATCCATAAATTCCAGCTAGATAAATCACATTTTGAAAATGTAATTACAAAGTACTAGTGATGATAACAAAATCATTCATAATACACCACAGGTCAACTGAAACATCAACATATAAGGTTAAGTAACTATATGACCATTATATTATTTCATTACAGAAACAGACTGAGTCCCTGATACAGTGAAGTTTCAAACCTTCTCAGCAGCATGGATGAGGGCCGTGGTTCCATTCTTCTGTCGTCCATTCACTTTTGCACCTTTGGTAATAAGAAGTCTCAAGAGGTCATCTTGCCCTCCAGCTGCAGCAAGCATCACCAGTGTCATCCCGCTGGAATCCTTCGTTGGTTTATTAACAAAAAAGCTTATTAGTCTTTAATCAGAAAAATTCTAGTACCAAGTCTCTTCACCCAAGATGTTTCAATGTGAAATCAATAAAGGCAAAGTGTATAAATGAAGAGTCAAATGTACAAAGTTACTGTGTTCATAGATGGAAGACTCGAGACACAAATAAAAAACAGTTCTCTGCCAAATTTCCATATTTTATCAAATTTTATCAATGTTGGAGTTTTAATCAAAATTCCAACATTTTTCTCCTAAGTGTTATCCCAAAGGATTAAACCTTAAAAATATGTAACAAAAGCAAGAAAAATAAGACAGAAGATATCTTTTCAATGTAAGGCAAGACACTTAAAAGCTATAAATGAAATACATAGACAGATGTGCCTATCCCAAGGTAAGAATTCTCTAAGCAATATAAGACTTCAAACAAAAAAACTAAGAAGGGTTGATTTGCTTCCATATAAAAAACACTTATACACCAGTGTGAAACAAACCTCTGCAACAAAGGAAAAATGGGCAACTGCTATAAATGGGCCAACACCAAAAGGATATACAATGGCCACATGAAAACATTTCTTTCTCCCTTTTCACAGTGGCAGAGAGTAAGCCAGAGCTAAGCCCAGACAGCTCAAAACCAAAATGAGATTGTCATTTTGAGATGCTGGATTTACAAGTTCTATATGTATACACAGCTCTATACAATGTTTGAATTTTACAAAGTGAATATGCATTCCTTTTTTATTAAGGAAAAAAACTGAAATATCAAATTTTTGTTTGCTTTTTGGTACTGAGGATTGAACCCACGGGAGCTTTCCACTGAGCTACATCTCCAGCCCTTATTTAATTTTCAGACAGGGTCTCACTAAGTTGCTGAGGCTGGCCTCAAACTTAAAATCCTCCTGCCTCGTTTTCCAAGTCACTAGAATTATAGGCATGTGCCACTGCACTTGGCTAAAATATCAAATTAATTTACGTCAAAAGAACTACTTTCCATGTTCCTTGAGATTCTTCAAAGACATGTTACCTCTTGGTCCAGGTTGTAGTCTTCATTTGAGTTAAGTGCAACCTTTACAGTAATATAATCCCCATTTTTCACAGCATCCCTCAACATGTCTAAAATGAAAGGAAAGGTGAATTAGGTTTTATATATCTGTACTCATGAAAGGGAATTGAATAATTCCAAAACCACTCACTACTTGGAATTGTGTCTGTTGTGACAAAAGTCTCATCTTCCCCATCAAGGTGCTTTTGAAAATCTTCTAATTTCATCCATTCCAGTTGCAGGTCCATACCCAAACTCAAAATCTGCTGCCTACCATCTGGAATACACAAGGGTTTTATTAACATATACTTTTCATAAGTATTAGAAAAACCTACAATGCTTTGTGGTGTTTTAACCAAAACTTTATGTATACTTTTTAGGTCAATAAATAACCACATCTTTAACTGATAAAATTCCTGACTTTCTTGGGAAAATTTGTAATAAGAACTATCTACATTTAAGTATTCCAAAGGTAAAGATAAATGGGTAACCTATAATTATAAAAATGGTGAAATATGAATTTTAAGTACAGGATTAAGTGGCTCAAAGGAAGGAGCAATCACGAAAATTTAGTTTAAGAGGAACAATGAGTAATTCTATCCAACATATTTTTCTGTCTTTGGTCATTCTTCTTGGATATATGCTGCTTCCAACATATACACAGATAAAGTAATTCTAAATGTGTAAACAAGATCTGCATGTAAACAAAAATCATTGCCTTTGATCCTTCTAGTGTTTTTTTCCCTCTGTGATACTGGGGATTGAACCCAGGGCTTCACACATGGTAGACTCGCATTCTACCACTGATCTATACCTGCAGCTCTGCTATGATCCTTTTGAACTCAGCTCAATCCCCTCCTGCTGCTGATTTCCTCCCTTAGTTGTGAACCTGCAGGCACATTAACACTGGGGATGGACATGTTGATCCCTCATTACCCAGGCAACACCATCACTGAGATCTCAGCATAGCTCATTTAGAGTAATTCCAAATCCCTAAAAACAAATATTTGATAAGAGTTAAAACTATATTGGGCTGGGGTTGTGGCGCAGTGGTAGTGTGCTCGCCTAGCATGCGTGAGGCACTGGGTTCGATCCTCAGCACCACATAAAAATAAAATAAAGATATTCTGTCCACCTAAAACTAAAAAATAAATATTTTTTTAAAAAAGACTATATTGATGTTAGGCAGATGTCAATAGAAATGAAATTTGTAAAAGACATGCAAATAAAGGAACTTTTTCCAGAGTCCTAAACTCAAATTGATGCTTCTCTTTGCTAACTCTTAAGAACATGACATTACAGAAATAGCACAGATTTGGGACTAAATACTTTGGCTCTGCGTTGCAGCTGCCTAGGAGTTGTGTGGCTTTAAAGAAATCATACGGGGGCTGGGGCTGGGGCTCAGTGGTAGAGCGCTTGCCTTTCACGCGTTAGGCACTGGGTTCGATCCTCAGCACCACATACAAAATACATAAATAAATAAAGGTTAAAAAAAAAAGAAATCATACAAACTTCCTAACTTTCTGAATAACAACAGCAGTGGTAATAGTAAAAGTAGCTAACATTCATAAGAAGCATTAACTTATTCATAAGAATTTATTTATTCCAAACCCAATAACTTGTCAAGGGACTGTAGTAAAGATGAGAGAGGATCTGGGGATGTAGCTCAGTGGCACAGCGCTTGCCTAGCACTTGTGAGGCACTGGGTTTGACCCTTAGCACCACATAAAAATAAACCAAATAAAGGCATGCTGTCCACCTACAACTACAAAAAAAAAAAAAAAAGATGATAGAGAAGCTTAGAATGGCTCTGAGATTTGTCAGGCACACCAGGAAATGATAGGCTTGGTTTTCACACAGATTAGAATATCCTACTCTCCACCCCAGCCACAGAGGAAGCAACCAACCGTGGAAAAGGACAGATGAGGGCTCATACAAATCAAGATAGTACCATCAATTCACAGGACTACTGTTAAGAGAGAACAAATGTAGACTAGAATCATCAGATAGCTTCAGCTACAGCTCAGATTTTGGTCTCTAATGAAGCAAACTGATTTTAAACATCTATGTTCATTCACACCATGTATTGTAATGTTACTTCTGGACCTGATAGATTTATCTTTCTCTCTTTTTAATAAAAAATTAGATGTATAACAAAGAATGCATCTGTGACCAGTCTCTTAGGGAACCTATACCTTCATCCCTGGCTGCTCCTCCACGGTGTTATTTACACCTAGAATCTGGGTTAGACTGATTTGGTCAGACCCTTTCTTAAAACAGTTTTGCCACAAACAACATATATCCCTTGGGAAAAAAAACAAAACAGTTTTTGTTTCTGAGCTTCAAAAAAAATTACAGTTCTTTAAATATTTTGGATATGGATCCTTTGTTTTTTCATCTTTTAAATGGTAGATTTGGTGAATGGATTTTGTAGTCATCTTTATCACCCTTCTTTTGTAATTTGTCTTAAACATTTCCCTACCCCAAGGGTCATAAAGTTATTGCCAGTTGCTCAGAGGGGCACGACCTAAGACAGATTACAGCTTCGTTAGCACACCTCCCCCTATCATATGCAGCATGTAGGAGTCTGGAAAATCCAGCAGAATGATCCTCTCCCATGAGAAGATTATCACAGAGCCCTCCAACATGCTTGCTTTTGGGCCATACAGGCCCCACTGACTTTTCAAATAAAAGTAAAAAGGGGGATATGTAGGAGCATCTCCATACCTTCCAACCCCTCCCTTCCACCCTTCCCCATTCTATGCAAATAGACTGTGCTCTTGCCAAAGAGCACCCCTTTGTTTGTGACCTTTGGATCTGATTGGTCCAAGAGTGCATATAAGCTTCTGTTGTTTCTGGAATAAACGGTGTTTCTGCATCTCACTGGGGCAGAGCAGATTCTTTACCTATACCCCGGGGCCTGGGGAATTTGGCTCCATGGACCGCCACCATCCAGAAAGACCCCATATCGTCTTCCTCCCTGAAGACCCCTCCCTCGTCTTTTCTGGACCCCAACTTGTCGAGCAGGACCCACATGGCACCCCTCCCTGAACCCCCCTTTAAGCAATAATTGCCCTTCTTAATCCTCTAAACACTTAACATCAGGATTTCATGTTCATCCATGGGGCTTTTTCTGCATGAATAACCAGTTATTCTGACAAAATAACAGAGCTTTTCCTCCTGCATGGTAACCCTTCCACTTTAAAGCCCTTAAAATTTGTGAGGCTATTTTAATTATTTCATGTTAATAGTTATGACTATTCAGTCTATTTTTTCTTGGGTCAGTTTTGTTAAATTATATTTTTCCAGGAATTTTCCCATATCATTCAGTTTTCAAATATATCTGAAGAAACTGCACATAAAATCCCTTTATCTTTTTAATCTGTTCACAGTCTATAACTCTTTTTTTCATTGAAACATTAAGATTTCTTTCCTTTCTTTTCCCCTCTCTCAACAATACCAGAGGCTTATCTTTTCAAGGAACCAAGTTTTGAATTTACTCATGTTCCTCACTGTTTTTGTTTTTGTTCTGTTTTTGGTTTTGTTTGGGCAATCCTAAGAACTGAACCAAGAGGCACTTAACCACTGAGCTAAAAATATCCCAAACTCATTTTTAGTTTTTATTTTGAGACAGAAGTGTCTCACTAAGTTACCCAGGCTGTCCTCAAACTTGTCATCTTCCTGCCTTGGGCTCACAAGTAGCTGGGTTCACAGGAGTGCTCTGAGCCAGCCTGCATCTGCTCTTTATTGCTTGGTATCTTAACAGTAGTGCTACCTCTGGCATTTGCCCTCTGTGCAACTTTGCCACTCTGTGCAACCATCTTCCTCCACCTTGCTTACTGGTCCTGGAAATTATCCCAATTTCCTACAAGCTCACCAATGCATCCAGAAATATGTTTTACATAAGTATCTTAAGATCTAGTTGTTTTGCACTAAAGATGATCTCCCAGAATATCCTCTGTCATACATTCAAATTATTATTCTCAGCTGAAATCCCAGCTACTCAGACAGCTGAGGCAGGATGATCCAATAATTTGAGGCCCATCTGGCAGTTTAGCAAGACTCTGTCTCAAATAAAATAAAAACAGGACTGGGTATAGCTCAGGGTAGAGCACCCCTGAGTGAAATCCCTACCACCACAAAAGATAAAAAAATAATAAATTCTCAATCTACTTATCAAGATTTACAAATGATAACCTCTTACGTATCAGGTTAAACTTACTTATGCACATGGTAGGCAAGTGCTCTACTCCTGAGCTATATTCCCAGCCCCTTTTACTTTTTATTTTGAGACAGGCCAGACTTGAACTTGCAATCCTCCTGTCTCAGCTTCTTGAGCAGTTGGTATTATATGTACTCGCCACCACACCAGGCCAATATAATCTTATTTGGTGTTATTTACTGCAGAATTAAAAGGGAAGAATACAAATAAATGTGTATGTGATAATTTTCAAAAAGAAATGTAATGATACACAATTGGGCTGGAAAATAAAAAAAAACTTATAATTTTTAAATGTGATAAGCATATCATAGAAACTTAGAAAATATCTGTTTTCTCATTTAAAAGTCAAAGAATGACTTGGTCTTCAATATAAAAAAGATTTATCCAGTAGATGCAAATAAAATCTCATTATTTGCTGATGTGAGATCAGAATTACAGTGAGAAAAGAGTAAATAATACAGTACCTTGCCCTGAAATTCTACAAAACAATGCCAAACAAATTCACCTGAATTCTCATCCATGTGGCACATACTGTCCAAAATCTCCTGATCACCTTCTGCAGCGATGTATGCCCAAGTGTCAGTTTCATCTCTGGTATTCCTCCTTTCTTTAAGTGAATACTTGTTTTCCTTGGTTTTATAATCTTCTGTGGTTTTACAATCCAGGGGTATTTCTTCTCTTTTCCGATTATTCTCAGGAACATCAATTTTCTCTTCTGTAGTTTTTTTAAATAAATCGAATGCATTTCTGATTTCCTTAAATGCTAGTGCAGAAATTAAAGCTGATGTTAAGTATGAGTCACAAGTTTCTTTTGCAATCAAAAGAAAATCTGGGTTAGTATTAAAGAAAATAAGTATTTTTTTTTCCAGCTTCAGGATTTTTAAAATTTTTAAAATATTTTTTATTTGTTCTCATTAGTTATAAAGTGTTTTCTTAATTTTTAATATTTACTTTGGTTATAAAGCAAGATCAGATTTACTATGAAAGTCACAAAGTGATTTCAACTGGTCTTTCTATTAGCAGCTTGTTATTGAAAGGATGTCCGGGGTGAATAGCTGCCCAGAAGTTCAGATACTCTGAACTACTCCCCTAAAGTTGTGACAAAAGTCTTGACTATGCAAGTAGTGAGCTTCAGAATGATCCTAGTCATCCACCAACTTTCCCACTGCTAGAGACATCAGCCTAATAAAAAATGCATCCTGGCATTAGTCCAGAAATGGTTTCTGGTGGTGAATGGAAGAAATAGCAAGCTGCCAGAGCCCTGTCTGTGCACTTGATAAAATGACTTGATGCCACCAGCTTTGAATTCTCACTTTTAAGTGAGAAGAAAAACTGGAGGTGTAGCTCAATGGTACAGTTATGTGCTCAGCATGTATGAGATAATAAATCGGCAAAGTACTACACAATTGGAAAGGACTCTATTATAAACTTTGGGTACACAGTAAACAGGTTGTACTCACAAGGATACTGAAAATTGGACCCATCAGTAAACACCATTATAAATGGGACAAACATTAGTTCCATTTGAGGCTATAAGTTCACAGCAAAAAATATGCCTGAAATTGGAGGGGAGCTGGAGCTATAATTCAGTGGTACAGCACTTGCGTAGCAATTACAAGGCCTTGGGTTTAGTCTCTAGCAATCAAGCACACATAGGCAGATACACATACACAAAAGAAAAAAGTTAACACAGTAG
This sequence comes from Geosciurus inauris, assembly GCA_004024805.1. Classification (NCBI taxonomy): domain Eukaryota; kingdom Metazoa; phylum Chordata; class Mammalia; order Rodentia; family Sciuridae; genus Geosciurus; species Geosciurus inauris. The sequence goes on along the minus strand of PVHX01022223.1, from coordinate 9,339 downwards.
ATCTAATCGTAAAGTATTTTAAAATCTCTAATTATCGTTTGAAGAGACAGTAAATAAGATAGTCACTTTATGCATGATCCTCTGAAATAGCTATGAGCTTTCCTAGCTTTAATTACCTGCTACCACTACCAAGTCCCAGCCTAGGCTTAGAACAAAATCTACCTTTAGGACTGGAGATAATAGCTCAGTGGTAGAGTGCTTACTTGGCATGCAAAAGACCTTAGATTCATTTCCAGCACCACAAATAAAAAGAAAAAAAATCTACTTTTAATGTACTTCAGTTACAAACAGCTTTTCCAGAGAAATATTCCATCTCTTAGAATCACTATTTTTTTGTTTTGTTTTGTTTTGTTTTGTACCAGGGATTGAACCAGGGGAGCTTAACCACTGAGTCACATCCCCAGCCTCTTTCTTTTTTTAGTCTGAGACAGGGTCTCACTAAGTTGCTTAGGGCCTTGCTAAATTGCTGAGGCTGGCTTTGAAATTGTGATCCTCCTGCCTCAGCTACCTCAGCCACTGGGATGACAGGTGTACACCACTGTGACTGCTAGAATCAGTACTTCTAAGTGAACATGTTTTCAAGTACTTTTGGTACATAAATTATTTATCTGGTGGGTCTTATGCAAGGGTCTTATGCAATGGTGATTTTTTAAAATTAGAGTACTTGGTTCCAGTAGTGACATATGTTATAGATTCTCAATTACCATATATTGTTTTTGCATGTGGTACTGAGAATGGAACCTAAGGGCAATCTACCACTGAGCTACATCCCTATACCTTTTATTAAAAAATTTTGAGTCTTGCTAAGTTGCCAAAGCTGATCTCAAACTTGTGATCCTCCTGCCTCAGCTTCCTGAGTCATTGGGACTACAGGTATGCACCACTGCACCCTGCTCTATTATTGAATTCAATAATTCAATAATATTGAATCTATTATTCAATATTATTGAATCTATCTGCTCTATTATTGAATCCAAATGTGTATTCAATATATTTACATATGTAAATGAGAATTAAATACTATTTATAGTAAACAAAAAAGTTTGCTTCACTTAGCACCCAATAAAAGACACCTTTACTTTCTTGCCACAATGAATTTTCTGTCTGTAATTCTCACATTCTACCATCATAGTGAAAGGTAGGAACAACAGAGTGAAGAGAAAGAAAATAACACACACACATCAAACTGTTATACATGTTAAGCATCCCTCACCAAAAATCCAAAATCTGAAGTGTTCCAAATTCTGAAACTTTCTGAGCATCATCAATATGAGCTGCAAGTGAAAAATTCCATACCTGTCCTCATGTCATAGTCAAAACATAGGTACACTAAAAATATTTTCCAAAATTGCCTTCAGTGTATATATATGTGTATATATATATACACACACATATATGTGGTATATATGAAATATAAAAGAATTGTGCTTAGACTTGGGTCCCATCCACAAGATAGTTCATATATGCAAATATTCCAAAATCAGGGGGAAAAGTGCTAAATTGGAAATACTTTTGGTCCGAAGTATTTCAGATAAGCAACATTCAACCTGTATAATAAATTTAGGTAACTGGTTAAATAAAAGTAGTATAAGGTTCTAAGTGAATATTCACTATTCCCCAGTGAATAAAATTTTCCAATTCTATAACACTGCAGGTTAAAAATAGAGATTATCTTCATAGTAAATTAAATTCTTTGTATAACAAGACGGCAACAAAACTGGCAAAATGTTTTTATTCACACTTACTCTTTAATCCCTTTGGCTCTTTTTGACCTTTTTCTTCCTTTTCTAAATCATGTCTTTTCTGGTATTTTTCTTTGGGTTCATTTTTTTTGGTCTCTTTCTCCTGAAAAAAACACGTAACACCCAAAACAAGAATGGATAAAGAGCTGATAGTGTAGATTTGAAGACTGAAAAATGTAGATAGGTACATGGTGCTACTATTTGCCTATATGTAATAGGGTACATGATCACTGATCATTTAATCTTTTTCACTTTGCTTCCTCAATCAAAATTATTCTTCAACTATTTGATAACTTACACAATATCAAATTCAAAAAACCTGACCCCAGCTTCCCAACTCTTTCAGGAATTTTATTGTTAAAAATAAAATGTTATAAAAAATAAAATTCCAAGAATATTTCACCTAGTCTTATCAATCAAATATGACTATTTTTATTTCTCCATACTCCCCCTTCATCCTTTTAACTTTGTATATATAATTCATTTTCATTTACATTACATAGATACTTTAACTGAATTGTGTTCATGTGTATGTATGATTTTCTTTTCCATATTTTCTAAAGTTTTCTGTTTTTATTACGTTGACCTCAATATTTCAATGGATACCACAGTTCCCAAATTGATACACCAACATTTTCTTAACCATTTTCCCCATACCTAGACAGTATCTTTTTATTGGTTTTTTCACTGCTGAGGATAATACTGCCATAAATATCTTTGGATAGATAGCATTTCCCCACTTAAAAATGATTTCCTTAAGATAAATTCCTAAAACTGGGAATAATGAACATAAATAAAGTGGTCTTTATTATAGCCCTTGATAAATACTGCGTATGGATACTTTAATAATTTGCAAAATATTTCCATTTGTATAAAAAATCATAGGAAAAATGTTATTATAATAATGGGAAAATGATAATAGATTTTATAAGAATTTAGACTTATAATATTAATGTACCCTATGTACTAGTATTTAAGTTTTATATTCTTAAGACAATAGAGCAAAATACCAAGTAGAATGGGAAAAGCTAATAAATTAAGTTGATGAAGCTACAGCCTCAATGCTACATATCATCTGAGTACCTCTAGAGCAATTCTCACTTTTGTTAACAAATTAGCCCTGGATTTTCTTACCATAGTTCATCTAAAAGACGACGAGTCAGAGACTGAGACAAGCTTGCAGTCCATGGTCTAGAGGATCGTCAGTACTTTGCTGTCACAGTCACACCATTCAACAACTCCCTAATGACTGAAATACTTTATAGTTTGACCATTTCCTTTTTATTCTTGTGAAACCTCCTGATGACTCAGCATAGCACTGGCCTGCTTTGGGTATTTCTGTACTCTAAGATTTTTCCTACTACCCTTACCTCCTCAGTTGAGTCAGAAGATCTGAGGACTCTCTCTTCCCCACCAGACCTGGAATCCTTCTGTGTTTGAGCAGATGGAGGTGGGGTCAGCTTATCTAATTCTGTGTTACTTCTACCTTTGTCTTGATTCCTTTGTTTTTTAGGTAGAGTTTTTTTCTCTGAGAAGATGTTCTTCTTTTCTAGCCTTCTGCTCTCTTTTGGTTCTTCAGTCTTCCTCAGCTTCTTTTTTTTCCTCTTGGCTTTGACATCAGCATCCTCATCAGCACTTATAGTTCCATCCAACTGTTTCTCCAAACCACTCTCTTGAATTGCCTCCTGACATGCTCTATCTTTTATATTTTTAATTTTTTGTTTCTCGTCTCTGTTGTCAGGAAATAACTCTTCACTATCATCCTCCTGAAAAGGGGAATCAATAAGCACACTTGATTCAGACTCTAGCTGAGATTCGATACATTTCTCTTTTTTTGTTTTTCTGTTTTCTTTGGGATCTTCTCTCATTTTAGTCTTTAAGTCTCTTATTTCAGCCTTTTTAACTTTCTTTAATTCCCTTGCTTCTTTGATTTCATCCTTTTTGGGCTTTTTGGAGTCCTTTAATTCTTCTTTGGCTTCCAAAATTCTTTTCTTTGTCCTTAGATCAAATATTAAATTTTCAGAGGAGCTCTCAAGCTCTGGCTTGGTTTTATCTTTTAGTTTCCCAGTCTTTGTTTTTTTCTTTTTTAAATCATCCGGGCTTTTCTCTTCTTTGTGCCTTATTTTTTTCTTTTTCTTCCTTGGGGAAGTATCTTCTTTTGTCTCACTTTGCCGATCACTATCAGAATTTGCCTCAAATATGTCGTTATTTAAAGACAGTCTCTATAAAATACAAAAAAGGATAGAACACTAACATAATTTTAAATATTTTGAAAACTAACAATAATTTTAGAAGTTTTAAAAAGTGGTACTGCTGTGCGCAGTGGTGCATGCCTGTAATCCCAGCAGCTCAGGAGGCTGAGAAAGGAGGATCAAGAGTTCAAAGCCAGCCTCAGCAATGATGAGGTGCTAAGCAACCTAAGGTGCTAAGGGAAACCCTGTCTCTAAATAAAATACAAAATGGGGCTCAGTGGTCAAGTGCCCCTGAGTTCAATCCCCAGTACACCCCCCCAAGCAAAAAAAAGTGGTACTAATAAAATCTGGTAGAAGTTTTTTAAAGCAAATCCAACTTCTTAACATTATCTACATCGAAGCTGTATAAGATATTACTTACTGGGGAAACACTAGGAAATAATATCAGCCAAATTATGCTGCTATATCATGTGCATGTATGAATATATAACAACAAATCCCACCATTATTTACAACTATAATGCACCAGTTTGAAAAACTGGAAAAAAAAAGATACTACTTATATCTGATTTAGCAAATAGGTCCTGATAATAATAGTATCAATTGAAAAATGGCAAAACACAAGCTAGATGTGGAGGATATATGCCCATAATCCCAGCTATCAGGAGGCTAAGGCAGGAAGATCACAAGTTTGAAGCCAGGCTGGATAACTTAGTGAGACTTCAGTTCAAAACAGAAGTTTAAAAAGAGCTGGAGATATAGTTCAGAGAGAGAGGGCTTGCCTGAAATGTGTAAGACCCTGGTGGTGGGGTGAGGGGATGGAGATACATGAACAGAAATAAAAAATGTCAAATCCCTGGAGGCGCCATGTAAGAAGGATTGTAGCTCAATGGTAGAACACTTTCTTAGCAAGTAGGAGGCCCTGAGTTCTATTCCCAGTACTATAAAAAAGAAAACAAAAGCATGCCAGAAAGCCTTGCCTATAAACCATTCAAGAAAACAAACGAAAAACTTTGAAACACCAGGCAAAAAGACCAAATCATTTGTAAGTGGAAGAAATTTGGATCAGATGTTAGAGAGCAATTTGCGGCATGCATGAACACAGATGAAGATACGTTGAATGGTGCAATTTGTCTTTTACTGACTCAATTTCTACACCTACAATGAAAGAATAACAAAATTTACAAATGGCCAAATGATTCTGCTAAGGAGGGAAAACCCCAGTAACCAGATGTATTTCTTGCCACATGCCCATCCACTGATATGACCTCAATGATTAGGCCCAAGAGTCATACAGTAAATAATTGAATACTTTGGAAATAAAAGAGTTCACAGACTGATAAAGAAAAGAGAGATTTCAGTTGCATAAATTAAAGATTCAGAATGTTATTAATGCCTGGAAGTTTCAATTATTATTTTTTTGGTACCAGGGATTGAACTCAGGGGTACTGGACCGCTGAGCCACATCCTCAGCCCTATTTTGTGTTTTACTTAGAGGCTGGGTCTCACTGAGTTGCTTAGTTCCTCATCATTGCTGAGGCTAGCTTAGATCTTGTGATTCTCCTGTCTCAGCCTCCCAAAGTGCTGGGATTACAGGCCTGCGCTACCATGCCCGGCCGGAAGTTTCAGTTATTTATAAAATAAGAATAACTCTGGAAAAGAAACTTTCAAATGGAGAAGTATTTTCCTAAAATTAGGATAAAGAACTGTTAAGCTCAAGAATAAACTTTAAACACACTTGTCTATTAGGAATCACATTCGGACTGTCATCAATAATTTAAAAACAAGAAGAGGTTGGGCATAGTGGCTCCCGCCTGTAATCCCAGCAACTCAGAGAAGAGACAGGAGAATTCCAAGTTTGAGGCCAACCTGGGCAACTTAAGAGACCTTGTCTCAAAATAAAAAATTAAAAAAGGAATGGGGAGATGTAGTTCAGTGGTAAAGCATTCAAATCTTCCCAAGTAGTAAAAAAAAGAAAGAAAGGAAGGAAGGAACAAACTGCAAGCTGGCTTTAACCAGAGGTTCAAAAAAGTAATCAAAGCCGCATGTGGTGGCACGTACCTGTAATCCCTGCACTTTGGGAGGCCGAGACAGGAGAATTGCAAGTTCAAAACCAGCCTCAGCAACAGCGAGGCACTAAGCACCTCAGTGAGACCTTGCCTCTAAATAAAACACAAAACAGGGCCAGGGAAGTGGCTCAGTGGTCAAGTGCCCCTGAGTTCAATCCCTGGTACCAAAAAAAAAAAAGTAATCATTAGGGCTGAGGTTGTGGCTCAGTGGTAGAGTGCTTGCCTATCATGTATGAGGCATCACGTTTGATTCTTAGCGCTGCATATAAATAAAATAAAGGTTCACTGACAACAAAAAATTTTTTAAAAAAGTAATCAATAAATGAAAATTTAACCACCACCATATGAAAAGGGGTCATAAAGCTAATATTCCATATGACAAGACTTCTTGGGAGTTATTTTTTAAAATTTATTATTATATTTTTAGTTGTAGTTGGACACAAACCTTTATCTTATTTATTTATTTTTATGTGGTGCTGGGGATTGAACCCAGTGCCTCACATGTTTGGCAAGTGCTCTACCACTGAGCCACAACCCTAACCCTTCTTGGGAGTTTTAAAAGACTTTTCTTTGTCTTACAAAGATGGAAGAAATACATTATAGAAAGATTTTGATCAAAAGGCCTAAATTTTGAGTTATATGCACCAACTGCTTAATAAAGCAGGCATATTGGTACATGTATATACTTAACAGAAAGAAATAAGGAAGGTGGGAGTAGGTGTCTATTCTAGAGAAATGAAATACAACATAAAGCAAAAGAGTTGGGAGAACAATCTAATTTGAACTCTTTTTATTTATTTTTTGTACCAGGGATTGAACTCAGGGGCACTCGACCACTGAGCCACATCCCCAGCCCTATTTTGTGTTTTATGCAGAGACAGGGTCTCACTGAGTTGCTTAGCACCTCGCGGTTTCTGAAGCTAACTTTGAACTCAAAATTCTCCTGTCTCAGCCTCCCTAAGTGCTGGGATTGCAGGCATGTGCCACCACGCCTGGCTCTGAACTCATTTTTTAAAGGGTTTCTGTTACAAAAATTGTAAAACTACTGAGCATTTTGGTTAGTAATTTAAAAATTATACTGTCAAAGGCCCTGCCACCATATTATGAATTTTAAAAATTAGCAATTCCACTCTCTCTAACTGGATTTCAAGCTATAAGCTGAAACTAAAAGGCAACCTAGCATAATAGTTAAGAGTGCAATTGCCTAGTTCTATTAAGTGGGTGAACCTGGGCTTTTTAACTTAGATAAGCTTCAGTTTCTAATCTTAGTCCATATAGAATGCTAACCCAGCGTGTAGCACGTATCTAAGTTACTGTTCAGCAAATACCAGCTGCTTCTGTTAGTGCTATTATTGCCATTAACAACCACTGCACATAATCAGAACTGGGTCCTAATATAGTTTTGGCCATTCAAAAGAAACACTAAGTATTCTTAAAAATCTCAAACTGTAGGGAGAAAGGGAATCAATGTTCAGTCCTTACGATAAATTATAAGTAGGCTGAAGACATAGCTCAATAGTAGATCATTTGTCTACTGTGTGTAAAGGCAGTAGGTTTAATACCTAGCACTAAAATAAAATAAAAAAAAATAAATTATAAGCCAGAGTCAGAATCCTATGTGAGAAATCTTCACTAGCTAACTAGCACAATGTCTAAACTAGTAGATCAAATGCAATTACAGATTGGGTACAGAAAGAAGGGTTATATGCACCAACTGCTTAATAAAGCAGGCATATTGGTACATGTATATACTTAACAGAAAGAAATAAGAAAGGTGGGAGTAGGTGTCTATTCTAGAAAAATGAAAAACAACATAAAGCAAAAGAGTTGGGAGAACAACTCTTAAAAATTACTGAAAGCAGTCTGTGATAATAAATGAACTGAATGAAATTTACACTAAGAATATTGTACATATTACTTGTAAAATATTTACTATACAGTTAATGTCAGTAAAATTTATAAGAAATACATAAAGCCAAAAGAGAGATGAGGTAAAACATGATACCTGAATATCCTTCTTGACTACTTTAGCTTTGTTTTCTGCAACTTTCTTCCTAAATTCAAGAAGAACTTCTTTACAGTCCTCCAAATGAATCTCAGGCTCCCATGTATCATCATCTGATGTATATCCTTTCCATCGAACTTTATAAAGGATTTTACCCTGTAGTATAAATTAAAAGCAGACAAATAAAGCATATCATTAACTGATTATACTTCCAAAAACAGCACAACTGCTCAGAATACATGAAAGAACTCAAAAACTACTTTTAAATAGAAGTTAACATCATTTTATAAGCTTTATATATTCAGCTCCTGAGGCAAGTGGCTTAAGAAAGAATAATACCATTGACCTACTTTTCATAAACTAAAGACTAAGGTCTTTTTCTGATTATGTAAAAAAAGAAATCAATATGTAATACTGGAAAAACAATGAAAAATAGGAAGAACTTATTTACTTACTGCATCAATACATGTTTAGTGCTTTTTAAGATACTAAAAAAATAACACTATAATGGTTAATCTTGGCTGGGTGTGGTGGTGCACACCTGCAATCCCAGTGGCTCAGGGGGCTGAGACAGGAGGATTCCAAGTTCAAAATCAGCCTCAGTCACAGTGAGGCACTAGGCTACTCAGCAAGACCCTGTCTCTAAATAAAAATATAAAATAGGGCTGGGGATGTGGCTCAGTGGTTGAGTGCCCCTGAGTTCAATCCCCAGTAACTCCCCCTGCCCCCCCCAAAAGATCAATCTTGCTTTCACTTACATATCAAGCTCTTTTTAAAATATTTTTGAATGACAAGATTTTTAGTAACCAAAGATTGTTTCATCATATAAATACAACAAAACTGTCCTTTTAAAAACCAAGTATTTAAAAAAGGTAAAACAAAAGCAAAGTAGAAAATTAAAGAATATTCTTCCTGCAAAAAAATAAATAAATAAACCAAGTATTATTTTGACTGTTTCAAAATCTGTTTTTAGCTAGGTATAGTGGTACACGCTTGTAATCTCAGCAGTTTGGGAGGCTGAAGCAGGAGTATCATGAGTTCAAAGCCAGTCTCAGCAAAAGCAAGGCACTACTCAACTCAGTGAGATCCTACCTCTAAATAAAATACAAAATAGGGCTGGGAGTGTAGCTCAGTGGTCAAGTGCCTCTGAGTTCAATCCCTGGTAGCCCCCCCCCCCAAAAAAAAACCTCAAAATTTGTTTTTACAGGGGTTGGGGTTGTGGCTCAGTGGTAGAGCACTTGCCTTGCATGTGAGGCTCTGGGTTCAATTCTCAGCACCACATGTAAATAAATGAATAAAATAAAGATCTATCAACAACTAAAAATATATTT
>PVHX01022222.1:0-28120 GCA_004024805.1 Geosciurus inauris | reverse complement strand
TCTTTAGTTTGACGAGACTGGATGGTGCCTCTCTCTACGCCACCATCTTCCTCTAACCTGATTTTTGAGGTGCCAAGTCTCAGTTTGGATTTCTGGCATTAGAGCTAAACCTGCAGGAGTAATCTGAGCATAGCAGCCTACTGAAAAGGGGTCTTTACACCCCTGAGTCTCAAGTCCTGGGAGGCTGACAGTCTTCAAGAGGTCCTATGGAAAGGAGAAGCGATGTTCTAACAGGAAATACTTATACAACATCTATTTTGATTTGGATTCATTTGTGTACTTGTGCAGCACTTGTATTCAAAGTCTGCAATGTACAGGTAGCACATAATTGTTCATTTCATTTTCATTATAACCATTCCTGCTTGCTTCCTTCTGATGTTTCACCCAAGATCCAGAAGGAGCCATTCCCCATCTCCCACTCTAGCTCCTTTCCTTCCTTCCATAATTTCCTCATTTCTATCCACTGCCAAGAATGGTCAAAGTTCTGTCAAAGGAATTAACATTTAAAAATATGTCACCAGTGGGCATATTTTAGCATGACCTCAGCCAAGGCTAAACTGTCCAGCTAGAGTTTTGACCTTGAGCCACAGAACTTAACACTCCTCAAGGCCACTAATGTACAAATTATCAAAGAGAAGTTAAAGTAACTTCTTTAAGGACTTGCCAAACCTCAGCCAATGTGGCACCTCCCGTCTTCCTATTTGGCCATTTGTAAGAAAAGAAAACATGCATGCACACTCTCAGTTTTCTAAAAGCTTGCTGTTAAGTAACTGGTTTGAGTCCATCTTCTTTTCTCTAATCCCAATCATATTTCCTCTGCTGACTACAGCAGTAGACCCTTCTTGGCAGGAAGAGAATTACACTGCTGTTTGCACAACTGTGGTAGAAGGTGAAAGCTAACCATATTTTCTCGAAGGCTGAACCATAAAAAAGTTGCATAGGAGCAACAAAGTCTTTTCTATGTTCAGAGGCAAATATTAAAATGGAAGGGGAACTTTTGCCTAAAATTATGGTTCCAAATTTGAGTCAGAAATGCCTTATGGTATCTTCATTTGTTTATTTTTAAAATTAATATTCTAAGGTATAGGGTCTCAAAAAAATGGAATGAGCAGGAAAAGAAGGTCTGTTTTGGGGACAGAACCAGAGAGATCAGGCCAGTGGGGGTAGGAATAGCTCTAGGCTCCTTCTAGAATTAGAAATGCAGATCTGACACCTAACCACAATGAAAACACAGGGTGGGTCACAAAGATGTTCGGTGCTCCACAAGACTGAAATAGGAATAAGAAAAATTTATTTTTAGCCTCAGCGGGAACATATTACTAGTGACCTTGGGAAAGTCACCAAGCTTCACTGAATCTTAACAATCTCTGTATCTTTAAAGTGGGGACTACAATAGTTCTTTTATCAAAGTATGACACATAAAAATGTGATAGAAACCACATGGGGCTATACCACCACAATATATTATTAATATTACCTTTCTTCTCTTTCTGGTCTTTTTGGTGTCTTCTTTTGTTTCCTTTGGTTTTATCAAGAAACATTCTTTAGGCTATAAAGAAACACAAATGAGGAAATATTCAACTTTACATGATGATATTCACATATCAATGAATGATATGAATCCCAAAGTACTTTCTGTCCATCATGTATTCCTCAGAGTACTTTGGTAATATTCTGCAGACTGAGATGCTGGGAGACCCACTGGAGAATTTGAGAAAGTCAAGAAGTGTGGATGACTTAAGACTGGAAAATCTTTGAACAAAAATCAAAATGTGAATGTATATGTGTGCTCAATATGTGCAGAACATTAAAGATGGAAGACAGTGGCCAGTTTGTAAAATACAGGCAGAAACAGAAGTGATTAAAATTATGATGTGGTAAGACAGCCTTTGACTAGAGTGACTAGAGTTTTCCATGAACTGGCTGTGTATGAGCCTGCAATTTCCAAGTCACTGGTTTATTATTTTGTATTATCAATTCCTTTTCTCTTTTCCATAAGCACAGAAAATCCAAAGTAGGATATATTTACTTATGGTTTTATAAAACCAGCTGTACCAAATACTTTTTATAGTGACTACAAAATGAATGTCTCCGTTAATGGTCTGATAACAGGCTCAGCACCACAGCATACAAAGTAATTTATTTTGCCTGTTGCCTTGACCCCTGAGTACCCTATACAGTTCAGTGCTATTTTTATCCTGAGGTTTTTTTTTGTAAGGCTGAAAAACAGGAAATTTGGACTAAGACCTTGATTTATAAAATAGAATGCCTCAGATTCCATATTTATTAATCATAAGCAAGAATATAAAATGTTTCCTGTGCTGGATCTTTTATGCAACATTTTCCAATAGGTTGCCAAGTAAGATATAAAATTTAAGTAAAACATATTTTGAGTTTTCCCTTGATTAGGTTTCCATTCCAACTATAGTGTACTCTGTTTAAGCTGGCAAACTACTAACAAAAGCAATCTTGTCTCCACTGACTGTTTAAAATGATCACAGATGAATCTTTCTATTATATGTTTGCAGACAGCCTGCAGATTAGGAATGCCTATAGCCTCAAATCAGACAGAGAGATATAAAGCTACGTAATTTCTTCAAGACACTGGGCCAAGGACCAGCAGTTTTTAGACTGTTTCAGTTGGTAAAGAAGCAGATTTAAAAGGTTCAGGATTAAAATAATAAGGGAATCTTGAAATTTTAGCTGCTTCTCGGTTAAAAGGAAAAACCTGCAAAGAGCAATTGCATCATAGCAAAAGAAAAGAAAGATATCATGGCCTTTTTAATGTAGAAAGTTAAGCTGTCTTAACTTTGTGGATGGATGTGGATTCATGTCAATTTGATGTTGGTACATGCTAGGAAGAAACTGGGTCAGGGCCACCAATATGTCACAAAAGCTGCCAGATGGTCAGAAGAGTCCAATTACAGACCAGGCTAACATTCAGTTCATGCTCCTCCAGCAGAGGCCTGGATCTGATTAGCAGATCTCTTAAGGCATATATAATATTTCTTCACCAGTGTCAAGTCTTTTGGGAAGCAGATTTAGAAACCTGTTACATTTTCTTATTTAGTATAGGGGGATGTATTCTCTAGGAATAAGTTAAATGTGCATGTTGCAATTATGCTAGGCTTACAAAGCTGATTAATTCAAACATGACATAAATTAACTTGAAAATTGAGCTCAGTTGTAAAGATATGGACTCACCTAATGATGTTTACTTTATGAGAGACTGGGTAAGAAGATGTGGCAGACTCAGGCCAGGCCACTAACCATTTCTAGAAGTTAATTCCTATAGGATGTGACTTTGACAGCTGACACACGTCATTTTTTATAGTAATCTCAAATATGTAGTCTGAAGAATCATGTCCCCCACAGTGTACAAAAAATAGCCTCATCAGGTGCGGTGGCGCATGCCTGTAATACCAGTGGCTCAGGAGGCTGAGGCAGAAGGATCAAGAGTTCAAGGCCAGCCTCAACAATGGTGAGGTGCTAAGCAACTCAGTGGGACCCATTTTCTAAATAAAATACAAAATAGGGCTGGGGGTGTGGCTCAATGGTTGAGTGCCCCTGAGTTCAATCCCCAGTACCAAAAACAAAAAACGGAGGAGGAGGAGGAGGAGGAGGAGGAGGAAGAGGAGGATTCATGTGGATTCATGTCAATTTGATGTTGGTACATGCTAGGAAGAAACTGGGTCAGGGCCACAGGAGGAGGAGAAGAAGGAGGAGGAGGAGGAGGAGGAGGAGGAGGAGGAGGAGGAGGAGGAGGAGGAGGAGGAGAACAACACATAGCCTCCAAGTGAAGCAATTGGGGCACATTCTCAATTCCTTAAAATATAAAAAAGATACATCCTGGTTCAACATGGAAAAAGCCACCCCCAAATGCAAATGAATTATAAATAAAGGACATTGAAAAGGTATAAATCTGTAAGAACCAAGAAAGCAGGAGAAAGGACAGTAGTGGAGAGATTTAAACATTTTGAAAAATGAAAAGTAGGTAGATTTGGTGGAGGTGACTTAGCAGAGATAAAGTTTGCACTGGGAGGAAAAGCTAACAATAAGTGAGTGTGGCCTATTGGACTGTGAAAAAGTCTAGTACCTTGGGTGCCAGATTTTATAGAGAGGGAAGTTTGGAAAATAAAGGGACTGGTTGAAAGTGGATATTAAAAATATTTTGCAACCTCTGTCCCCTCATCTCCCACGAGGCTGTACCTCCTACTCTGGCAGCCAAGCAACCATCCCATTACTGCTGTCTTTCACCTAATCCTTCCTGGCAGCACACTGGAAGTTTATTCTCTGAAGAGATCAAGGGGTCCAAGAAGTTTGGCAAGGGAAAAGAGGACAGAAGTTGAGATTTACCTCCATTTTGTGTCTCTGTTCTATGTTTATGTACCACAGGCAGAAGACTACCAAATTCTTTTCTGGAAAAATGGAACAGCCTCAGAAAAATGAAACAAGAAAGTGACATTTGGGCTCTTACAGTAAAAATGCAGCTTGTCATTCTATCACACTATGATGGGGTACAATAATCAATAAACCCTAGTCATGCACAAAAACTTCTCACCAAGTATTTCATGAATATCTCTGCAATATGAATAGACCACTAAATTTCATTGGTTATCTATGGAAAGTTTCCAATATGAGAGCAAACAACCAACAAAGGACAAAAGAACCTGGAGGAAAGATGGATGGTACTTCAAAACAATTACAATTGCTATTCTCAGAAACAGAATATTTTGCAATCATGAAATAAGAAGATGTCATAAGAAATCAGAAAACATGTAAACAGCAAAACAAATAAGAAAGTTGGAATAAAAAATGTAAGAAGAAAGCTTGAAGATAAAAAGGCAATCTCCCAGAAAAAGATAAAAATGGGAAGAAAAAAATGAGAAAATTAGAAAATTCACTCAAAAGATTCAAGAGTCCAATAAAAGGTGTTACTGAAAAATAAGTAATATGAAATAGGGAAGAAGTGATCAAGAAGTAATATAAGAAAAACTTTCCAGAACTGAAGGAAATTATGTAGAACATGAAATTCTATTCAAATCCCATTAAATATACAGTATATGAATAAGAAAATTATTTCACATCAAGAGCATCAATGTAAAATTTAAGAGAATCATGGATAAAGAAAAGATTCTAAAAATTTCCAAAAAGAAAAATAATACACAAAATACAAAGGATCAGGAAAAATAGTGGTGTTAAGACCTTTCAATCATATGAATAGATGCAAGAGCTCAATGGAATAATGCTTTCAGAATTGTGAGTAAAGATTATTTGTAAATTAAACTTTTATACCCAGCCAAACTATTAATCAAGCATAAGAGTAGGATAGAGGCATTTTCAGAAAAATAAGGTCTCAAAAAATTTATTTCCCACTTACAGATATCAAAGTCTTTATGCCAGAAAAAAAAGGGCTATACCAATACAAAGGAAGATATGGGATTCACCAAAAAGGGAGTCCAACCCCAGAGAGTATTGAAATGGCATCCCAGAAAATAATTAAGTGATCTCAATTGCTTGATGGGCCTAGATCATAGTCAATTTAGAGTGGAAAAAATGACTGTTCTATTTGAGCATATGGAAAATATTATTCATAGGCACATGGAAGAGATGGTGAAGCATAAGGAATCAATTAACAATAGGAAAACATCAAGTCAGGCAAATAAAGAAATGAGGTAATTACTAATGCCATGAAAATAAATAATTGCATAAGAAAAGAGAGATGATTATAGCTTCTTTTTTTATCAGCATTAAACGATATTTCCATGATGTGATAATAATGTAACAGTGACAACTGCTTTAACTAATGTGATATTGTGTTGGCAAAGTTAGGCAACAGAGATGGAATAGATGGTGCATGGGAGAGCTATGTCCTCATATACTATATCTGAAAGTTATTAGATCATGTCTACTACTAAATTGCTAAACTATAAGGCAGCAAATAAGGAAAAAAGCTAGTAAAGTTGTTTTCTCTGAGGAAAGAACTGGAATGAGAATAAGAAAGAGAACTGCTATTTTTAATTAAATATTTTCAAAAGTGTTGACTGAAAATATGTGTATATATATATGATTATTATCTGGTAAAAATAAAAAATTTAAATTGCCATTTTATAACAAAACAAAGACGTTCATTGTAAAAATGAAAACAATTTAGAACTGGCTATTAGTTTCTTTTGGGCTTGGTCAAAAGTTTTTCAATATACACCCACCAAAATGTCTAAAATAAAGACAAATAACTCAAAATGCTGACAAGCATATAAAGCAAGCAAGATTCTATACTGATGGTGGGAGTATAAGATAGTACAATCATTTTGGAAAAAGACCTGGCAGTTTTTATGAAATTAAATATGACTCAGTAAGAGTCATGTATTCACTTAAGAGAAAAAAAAATATATATTTACAAAAGACATGTATGTGAATATTCATGGTAGATGTATTCATAATAGTTTCAAACAGGAAAGAGCCCCAGGTTTCTCTTTATAGAAAAACAGATAAACACACTGGTGTATTCATGCAATTGATTATTGCTTAATATTATAGACTGAGTTTCTCTGAAACTTGTAAGTTGAAACCCTAATCCCCAGTCTCACTATATTTGGAAATAGGGCCTTAATAATTAAGGTTAAATGAGGTCATAATGGGAGGAACCTCAATCCAATGACCGGTGTTGTTTCACAGTGAGGAAGACATTATGTATCTGCATTCACAGAGAAATGGCCATGTAAGGACACAGAAAGGAGGCCCTCTGTAAGCCAAGGACAGAGGACACAGGAGAAGCCAATCCTGTTGATATCTTGGTCTTGGACTCCAGCCTTTAGAACTGTGAGAAATGTTTCTGTTGTTCAAGCCACAATGTCTTGGCAATTTGTTATGGCCATCCTAGCAGACCAATATGCTCAGCAATAAAAAGGAATGAAGCACTTATATATCAATATGGATGATCTACATATCATTGTGCTAAATGAAAGAAGCCTTGAACATAAGAGCATATAATTCCATTTCGTGGCATTCAAACAAGCAAAACTAATCTTTTTTGGAAAGACAGCAGAACAGTTGCTTCTGAGGCAAGGAATTTGGATGGTGATTGAGTCAGAAGGTGGTATAAAAGGATTCTGAGGGGCTGGAGTTGTGGCTCAGTGGTAGAGCGCCTGCCTCACATGCGTGAGGCACTGGGTTTGATCCTCAGCACCACATAAAAATAAATAAATAAAATAAAGATATCATGTCCATCTACAACTAAAAAAAATATTTAAAAAAAGGATTCGGAGGTAATGGGATTGTTCTTTATTCTGACAGGGGTCTGTTTTATAGGTCTGCATGCATTTGTAAAATCCCTCAGATGGTACATTTGACATTTGTGCATTTATTGTATATTAAAACTTTACTTCAAAAGAAAATAATAGAATTTTAGAACAAAGACTGAACTTTAGTTAATGATGTGTATGTTGAAGCCGGGTACGGTGGCGCACGCCTATAATCCCAGCACTTTGGGAGGCTGAGACAGGAGGATCGTGAGTTCAAAGCCAGCCTCAGCAATGGTGAGGCACTAAGGAACTCAGTGAGACCCTGTCTCTACATAAAAACACAAAATAGAGCTGGGGATGTGGCTCAGTGGTCAAGTGCCCCTAAGTTCAATCCCTGGTACTACACACACACACACACACACACACACAAATGATATGTATGTTGAAATATCTGGGGGTAGTTTAAATGTTTGCAAATTATTTTGAAATATGTCTACAAAAAGGTGACCAATGGATAGTGACCTTGAATACACTGTTTATACAGATTTGGACTTTGAAGACACTGAGGGTAAGGGTTTGAAGAAAGTGAGTAAGATATTATTGGAAACTAGAGGAAAGGTGATCTTTGTTATGTAGTGGTAGAAAGTTTATCAGTTTTGTCATCTGTATTTATATTGTTCCCTATTTATTTCTGCATGCTGAGAACCTAACCCAGAACTTCATGCATGCTAGGCAAATGCTCTACCACTGAGCTTTATATATCCTCATCTGCTATCTGTAACTGTATGGAAAGCAGAAAATGTGTCTAATGGGATGGGTAATTTAGCTAAGGAGGTTTCCACATAGTGTTGAAGGAGCCACTTGATTATTTCTTGAGACTTATAGTAAAATGCAAAAGGAGGGAGTTAAATTGAGAGGACTGTTAAAGATATCAAGGGTATGACTGCGAAACCATTTGTTAAGACCTCAGAAAGAGCAAAGGTAGGGCTGGGGTTGTGGCTCAGTGGCAGAGCACTTGCCTAGCATGTGTGAGGCACTGGGTTCGATTCTCAGCACCACATATAAATAAATGAATAAAATAATGGCCTATCAATGTCTAAAAAAAACTAAAAAAAAAAAAAGAGCAAAGGTGGTGTCTCAGAGTGCAGTAGTTCCCTTTCATCCTTTGGGGATGTTTCAAGACCCCTAGAGAATGCTTGAAACTACAGAAAGTACAAAACCCTAAATACATTTTGTTTCTTTCATATATATACCTGTGATAAAGTTTAATTTACAAATTAGGCATAGTGAGAGATTAATTACAACTAATAAAATAGAATTGTAGCAATATACTGTGATAAAAGTTATGTGAATGTACTCTTTCTCTCCCTCTTTTTTGGTGCTGGGGATTGAATACAGGGATACTTAACTACTGAACCACATCTCCAGCCGTTTTTAATATTTTATTTAGAGATAGGGACTTGTTGGTTGCTAAGTGCCTCGCTAAGTTGCTGTGGCTGGCTTTGAGCTCCTGCCTTAGCCTCCCGAGCTGCTGGGATTATAGGCGTGTGCTATCGCGACTGGCTCTCTTTTTTAAAATATCTTACTATATGGTACTCACTTTCTTCTCAATTGTGAGATACGATAATACAATGACTCTCTGATGGAATGAAGCAAGGCAAGTGACAGAGGCCTTGTGATGTAGTGTTAGGCTATTTCATAAGAATTACTTGAACATAAGTAGTGTGATACCACTATAGTCTGCTAACCAAAGCAGCTAAGTGGCTAATGGGAAAGTAGTGTGCACCTGCCTACTATGGGCAAGCGTTCCAAACAAAGGGATGATTTATATCTGAAGTGGACAAAGATACAGCACGAGATTTCATCACATTAGTTAGAATGGCATACAATTTAAAACTCATGAATGGTTTATTTCTGGGATTTTTCATTTAATATTTTTACATTATACAAATCAAAACTGGCTAAGTGTGTGGGGGGGCTACTATCCTATTCACCCACACAGGAGCTCTTAAAAATATTATGTGTATGCCTCAGATTTTCTCAAATAATACGCCTTTAGGAAGCTCAAGGGGTTTTATCTCTCAGTTGTCTCAGCAGGGGCTCAAGGCAGAGAAGGGTTTATCTGGCAAGGATTTGTAGATTTGACTTCTGCCTGGTGAAGTAAGACTCAAGAAGACTCAGATGTGACCCAAACAGGTTTTAAAGGAGTTATGTATGCAGGAGTACCATTAGTTTGGGCTGAGAGGGTCAGAAAATAAAATAAAGAGAGCCATTTGGACCCTCAGAATTATGTCGAGAAGCAGGTTGAAAGAGCTGCTCAGCAGCAAATACATGCTATTATTTAAAAAAAAAAAAGACACAGAAGGCAGAAAAAGTACTCAAAGGACAGAACCAAGGGACATGAAAGCTATCCTTCACCTTAAGACTTAATCAAGAAACTCCTAACATTTGCCTTGCTGGACTAGTGACTCCTGTGACTCCAATTTGTCCCTTATGGAAGAGAGAGATCTATCAGTAGAGGGTACTCTATGCTTGCCCTACCTCTGAGTGTTGTGTGTATGGGGAAATAATTTTTCTCTTTAGTTTCATATGTTGAGAAGAAATGCACTAAAAGATGTAAGCTTAGGGAACGTTTAAACCCAAGGAACCTCAACTGTACCTAGACCTGATTTTAAGGATGAGATTATAAAATTGAGCTCATGTAGTAACTGGATAAGATTTCTGCAAGCTTTTGGAGGAATATAAATCATTAGAGGCCTGAGGGAAGATTGTGATACCTAGAATCACTGACAATTCCCAATTATCCATCTTTTCCTATGTTCACGCCCCTTTACACTCCCCCCTCTTGAATCCAGTGGACTGGATTCACTGATATGCTCCTAACAGAATGTCAGAAGTGATGAGACATCAACTCTGAGATGAAGTTATAAAAAAACTGTGGTTTCTGTCTTGACTACTCTTGCTTATTCCCTCTAGGATCAATTGACCTGGGGGAAGCCAGATGCAATGCTGTGAGACAACCATGTGGAGAGGCTCCCAGAAAGGGACTGAGGCTAGCCAACAACCACATGAGTAAGCTTCAGGGTGGACTCTCCCAGTTGATCCTCGCATTCAGCTCACAACTTGATTGGCACTTCATGAAAGATGTAAAGCCAGAAGCAACGAGTGAAACCATGCCTGTGACATAATAGAAACTGCGAGATCATACTTTTTTTTTCTGTTTTAAGCAGCAGGACTTTTGGCCAATTTGTTATGCAAGAATAGATCAATGCAAAGAATAGAACTGAGATGCTCTCATGGAAAGGAAAAAGGTGAATCAGAGTGGATAAGTCATAGTCCCATGTTCTGTTACGAATCAAGAATGATTTTGGAAACAAAGAGAGAAAACTATGAAATGAGCAATGGTGAAACAAATAGAAAATATGTAGTAGAGAAAGGCAAGGAGCAGATAAGCATTCTTGATAAAGATTTCTCTATGATCCTATGCGATAAACAAAAGGCTAGTTGAAGGAAAAATAAGTCCACTGTGGTTTTTGAGAGGGACAGGATGGGTCATGGAACCAGTGAAAGGCTTCTGACATCAGGCAGCCATCAGTGAAAAGTCAGAAAATCCCTTGCAAGGGTTTATATTCTGGGAAACATAATTACAAAGTCACTAGGGCTGGCTCTGAAATGACTGATTTTGAGAGGGAAGAGGGTGATGCAATCTCTGAGAGTAGGGAATTCATCATTTATTTTGGAAGCAATACCTGGGGGAAAAAAAAGAACTGCTGGCAAATCTTTACACTCACATTATTAAGCAGGCCAAGGATGCTTATTGAGATGTGAAATGGTTGCTAGAGATGATGTAGTTGTATAGATTTTAAAACTTTTATATAGTTACAAATCTGTTGCTTACAATACTGGACAGATTATGGGCATAGAATCAGTTACAAAATTGTGAAGCACAGTCAGGGCAAAGGAGGGAGCACCATTTATCTAAAAAGATGCTGTAGTCGACGGTAAAATGCCAGGTGATTCCTGTACATGCATTAAGAAAAACTTAAAAAGAATAGCAACTAAGCAAATCTGAAGAAAATTCAAAATTTAGATATAGTATAAAATAATTTTTTTTTTCTGATACAGGAAACATAGCTGGTCATGTCAGCCAAATAAATGCCCAGCATTGTGTTAGGTACTGTACTGGACACAAAAGAAATCCTGGCCCTGATGCATGTATGAACCAGCTGGAGACTGAAGTTCTATATACATGAACAACTAGAGAAAGGCTCCAGGAAGGATGGCGTACCTAATAAGAAACCTAGTCTTGTGGTGGGATGAGAACACAGGGAAGCTTACAGAGGAGCCAGAGGGAATATGTGGGCAGTCAGGGATGGAATCATGGACCCCAAGCTGGAGTTAGGACCCCTGCCCTAAATGTGAAGGCGGGGGAGCCTTTCAAGGGGGGACTTGTGTCCGGAAGGTTAAGAATGGGGCTGGAGGACAGATACTGAGTTACAAGGCTCCAACGGACCTCTGTAAACAGCAATGTCAGGGAGCTGATGGCTTGACAGCTGGGACACAAAGAGTGGAGATGATATGAGTGGTGAGAAAACTGGGGTACTGGTATAGTTGTCCTTCATTACAGTCATTCTATCATTTCACAAGTACTAAGCGCCAATTTGGAAAAAAGTTCTGTGGATGCACAGGTAAATTCTGTCCTTGGGTTGTTCCACGTTGGTAGGGGGATCTAGGTGGACATTACTCCTATGTAGCAGAGGAGCACACATTCCCATGTAAATTCAGAGAAAGGAGAATTCTCTGGCTAGGGAAATGAGGAGGGTCGGGAAAAGGTGAGAGCATTTTGTCTGGCTGACTTGAAGTCTTAAGAATCATTTGGTAGAGAAAGAAATCAGAGGAAGTGGAAGGCAATTAAAATGGGCAGTAAAACCTTAAGCTTTTGTATTTCATTTTTTTGCTCAGCAGAAAATTTGCAAGGGTATGTGACCAACAAAGCACATGGCTAATCCAATTTTCCAAGTTAACAGAGAAAGGATAGGTACAAAAGGCAGTGGAAGCAGCAGAATCCTCAGAATCTGCTCACAGCCAGCTCAGAGGGGCCTTAATTCCCAGAGCTTGTTCTTTGTGCAGTGGGGCACCACTGACCTCATAGGGCCACTGTGAAGGTGATTTGAGTCACAATGTGCCTTGTAGAGTGATATAGTAATTGCTCAATAAAAGGTCTTTAACACTGTCAAAATCTGGGTAGCCCAAGATTGGCAAATGCTCCTGTCATTTTTCTTCTTATTCCTGTAGCTACCTTCCACTTATCTAACTTGATGGTTGTGGGTAAAGAAAAGCCAAGAAGAAATGAGCTATAAAACAGGTAGAAATTTAGCAATGCCAATGATATCACCAGTAAAAAGCCAATAATGATACAGGCTTGCATGAATTTATTAATTCAAATTTATTCTTTTACCAATGGTCCAGAAGAAGTAAGGAGGAAGCAAGAAGAAAATCAAGGGGGAAAGGAAAAAGAAAACCAATAGGGTACAAAGAATCTTTGGAAAAAAGTTCTGCAGATGGACACCAACTAGAGGCAAAGATCAAAGAAAACATGGCTGTGGTGCGCTTGGTGGAATTAAGACAAAATTAACTTCACCTTGAGGAAGTGCATTGAAAAGCTAAGAATTTTTTACTTATAGGTCTTTGAAAGAATGGTTAAAACTAAAACTGGTGAGACCCTGCCTCTACATGAAACACAAAATAGGGCTGGGGATGTGGCTCAGTGATTGAGTGCCCTTGAGTTCAATCCCCGGTACCAAAAAAAAAAAAAAGATGATTACATACTATATATATATACCTTTTTATACTCCTTTTCCCACAAAGAAAAAATGACAAAATAAAAAAAAGTATATTTCATTATAATAGTGAACACACTAGTGATTATTCTTTGACAACCACAGTTTGAAGTCATTAACATGTACTAACTCATCTAATCCCTATGCAACATTTTTAGGAAGATGTAATTATTATTACCATTTTATCAATAAGGAGACTGAGGTAGAGAATTTAACTTGCCCTTGATCACAAAGCTTGTAAAAAACCACTGTGCAAGGTTGTGGCTCAGTGGTAGAGTGCTTGCCTAGGTGTGAGGCACTGGGTTTGATCCTCAGCACCACATAAAAATAAATAAATAAAGGTATTGTGTAGCTAAACTATGGAACCAAGTTTATTGTGTAGCTAAACTGTGGAACCAACCTAGATGCCCTTCAAGAGATGAATAGATAAAGAAACTGTGGTACATATACACAATGGAACATTACTCAGCATTAAAATAGAATAAAATTATGGCATTTGCAGGTAAATGGATGGAGTTAGAGAATATCATGCTAAACAAAATAAGTATACCAAAAACCAGGGGCTGAATGTTTTCTCTGATAAGTGGATGCTAATCTATAATGGGGGGGGATGGGATGAGTGGAGGAATGTTGGATGGGGCAAAGAGGAGGAGGAGAGGGAGCAGGGGGGTAGGAAAGATGGTGGAATGAGATGGATATCATTACCCTGGTACATGTATAATTGGTACATGTATAAATGAATGGTGTGACTCTATGCACAACCAGAGAAGTGAAAAACTGCTCCATTTGTGTACAAAGAATCGAAAAGCTTCCTGCGGTCACCTATAACTGATCAGAACTAATTAAAAAAAAAAGAAAAGAAAAAAAGAAACAATGTGCAAGGAATCATCCTACTGAATGGGAAGAAAAATACTTGGAAACTGTTTGAAAAAGAGTTATATCAGAAATATGCAAAAAATTCCTGTAACAAAAATCAAATAATTAACAAAAGACTTGAATAAACATTTCTCCAAAGGGGGGAAAAATAAAGGTATTGTGTCTACCTACAAATAAATGTTTAAAAATAAAAAAAGAAACTGGGATTACGTCCCTGTCCATTAAAAAAAAAGAAAGAAAAATAATCACTGTGCAAAATTGTGTTGCATAGTTATTCCCAGCCTGGTCACAAACTCTGGGTGGAGTCACCCTCTTGTGGAACGAGTTTAGGGCATCAACAGTAAGAATAAGACCACAAATCATAACTATTACAAAAATCGTAACTTTGGATGGACAGCAGACACCTCTTTAAAATTCACATGTGAATTTATCTGTCAAGTTTGAGGGACACACAATTAGAAAAAGTTACACATGGATGTGTGTGACATTTCAAAGATCAGTAGAGATTTAAAAGGCAATAAAAAATTAGATCTAGGAAGTAAAGCTTATTCAAATGTCCACTGGGAATGACACAGGCAGCAAAATCCCTGATAAGAACATATATGACAGACCCTAATGCTGAGTAGAAATAAGATCCCAGGAACCTGCAGGCAGTATGGCTGCTACCATAATCATGCATTGTGTGTGGGGTGATGTTTCATATCTTAATGCTATTTGTCTCCTACTAGGAATTGCACTCAAAAGAATAAGCATGAATCTTCAGTTTACAAGTGATATAAAGGGCTGGGGTCATGGCTCAGTGGTAGAGCACTTGCCTAGCATGTGTGAGGCACTGGGTTGAATTCTCAGCACCACATATAAGTAAAATAAAATAAAGGTTCATTGACAACTAAAAAAAATCATATAAAATCTAAGATATTATTATTATGAAATGCATTTACATAGTTAAACAAACATGAATCAAGGGGATGCAGACCTTGCAATTCATAATTACAGAATGGCCTTTTTGAAAGCAGAGAAGGTGAAGCTTCCCTCAAATCCCACCACAACTGATAGCAGGGCACAGGAAATGCTGTGGAAGGGGTGGAAGAGGTGATCTCAGAATCCAACAGTGCCAGCTCTCCCAGTGACCATCACCTGTTTGGCTTTCTTTGAGGGGACAGGAACTGGAGCTGTCTCCTGCTGTGTCATTTCTGTATCTCCTCCTTCACCATCTGATGCATCTAGGAAATACAAAATTTGAAAAATTAGAAAAGCATCTCTTTCTCTCTTTTTTTAAAATAATTTTTTAGTTTTGATGGACCTTTATTTAATTGATTTATTATTATGCAGTACTGAGAATCGAACCCAGGGTCCCACACATGCTAAGCAAGCGCTCTACCACTGAGCCACAACCCAAACCCCACATTTCTCTCTTTCATATCCTGGTACCTCCTTTCTAGGAGGTTCTCTTTCTTGACTTTATAAAGAAATGACCTAAAATGAAGGCAGAGATTTAAGCACTAAGATGTCAGTCTTACTCACCAATTGAAAAAACCAAAGATTACCTATATGCCTAACTTTAGAGAATGTTTAGGGAATACTCATACAATGGGACTTTCTGCAGCCTTTGAAAAATGTTCATTAAGAGTTTACAATGAAGCTGGGCATGATGGCGCTTGCCTGTAATCCCAACACTTAGGGAGGCTGAGACAGAAAAATTGCTAGTTCAAAGCCAGTCTTAGCAATGGTGAGGCGCTAAGCAACTCAGTGAGACCCTGTCTCTAAATGAAAGACACAAAATAGTTTACAATTACAAAAAGTCATCTTAGGATGATAGTAACAAGTGAACAGAACCACCATTATTAAGCATTTTTATATGTTTAACAATGGGCTTCATAAATAGAATCTTACATATTTAATTATCTAATTCTTATAACTATTGATTTTATAGACATGACCCCACCCCATTTTCAGATAAGAAAAACTGCTGTTTAGAGAAGTTGTTTTAGTTAGTTTTTCCATTACTGTGACCAAAAGACCTGACAAGAACATGTAGAGGAGGAAAAGTTCTATATTGGCTCATGGTTTTACAGATTCAGTCCATGGTTGGCTGACTCCAGAGATCTGGGCTCAGGACGAAGCAGAACATCATGGTAGAAGGTCATGGTGAAGGAAAGCTGTGAAGGACATAGCAATTGAAAAGCAAAGAGAGAGAGAGTAAGAACGAGCACGCGAGCACACTCTGCTCACTAGGGACAAAATATAAACCCAAAGTCATACTTCCAGTGACCTACTTCCTCCAGCCACACTCAACCTGCTCAGGTAATACAGATCATTGGATTAATCTACTGATTAGGCTATAACTCTCATAATCTAAACATTTCACTTTTGAATATTGCATTGTTTTACACATAAGCTTTTGAGGAACACTTCAAATATAAACCATAACAGAAGTGTTTTGCCCCAGGTCACACACCTAGGAGGAGAGATTTACTTGAGTCTAAAGTCAGCCATAGCAAGTGACTCCTGCACCAAGCATCAGACAGCCCTTGATACCTAGGTGTTGGTTCCCAGGAAAATGTTAAGAGACTGTGACAAGGGATTATAGCTCATGATAAATTGCTATTTTGAATTTACTAATCTTTCCATAATGAAAAAATATATCCTTATGCTAGGAATCAGAAAAAAATAAAAGTTTTCCTATAAAGCTCTCCTGAAAAAACATGGCAACCAGAAGGTTCTTACTTCCTATGATGCCATATTGCCTTAAGGTTCTAATGGTTCCTCCTTTTAGGAATTTTTTTTTTTTTTTTGTATAAGGGATGGAAACCAGAGGTGCTTAACTACTACACCACATCTCCAGCCCTTTCAAATATTTTATTTAGAGACAGGTTCTCCCTAGGTTGCTTAGGGCCTCACTAAATTGCTAAGGCTGGCTTTGAACTCATGATTCTCCTGCCTCAGTTTCCAGAAGCACTGGGATTACAGGCATGTGCCCCCACGCCCAGCCAATTTTTGGTCTTTAAAAGGCTTCACTCATTCTCTTTAGGTATCTTCATATATCTCAAAGTGAGTCCAACACGTGAATTTGTGAGCAACTTGGTCAGAATTCATATTTAGGTTCAAATTAAGTTAGTTTGGTTGGTCAGAGCTTATAAATGGTTGCATACTATGATGCTAAATATTTCATGTCCAATTGAATGGGCCACAGGGTACTTAGATATTTGGTCAAAAGTTATTTTGGATGTTTCTGAGGGTATTTTTAGAGCCATTAACATTTAAGTGGGTTGACTAAATAAAGATTACCCTCCATAATATGGGTAGGCATCAATCAGTTGAACAAAAATGTTGACCCATCCCTGAGTAAGACAGAATTATTCCTGTCTTCAGACTGGAATTGAAACATTGGCTTTTTCTGAATCCCACTGGCCTTTAGGCAAGAATTAAACCATCAGCTCTCCTGGGCCTCTAGCTTGATAACTTACCTTATAAGTCTTGGGACTTGCCAGCCTCCATAATTATGGAACCTAGTTTTTTATAATAAATCTCTTTTTATATCTCTATAATCCTTTTATCTATCTATCTATATATACCTGCACTTGTCTCAATATTTCTTTCTATGCTATATGTATCCTGTACCTTATAAGTTAGCATATAATTTTATTCTACCTCACAAAATGTGCTGGATTTGCTTAAATGTTAGGCTTTCTGTCCACAGAACCATAAACTCTCTGAGGGTATGTATGAATGTCCAAAGTATTTGGCCCAGGACTGCCTGAAAGTAAAAAGTATCACCAAACCCATTGCTTTATTTACATTTTATTATAAAAGCAATATGTGTTTTTGGTGTAAAACAATTAAATCCCCCATACAAATTTCCTCATATCCTTTTTTTTAAAAAATACTTTTTTAGTTATAGATGGACACAATGTCTTTATTTTATTGCTTTGTATGTGGTACTGAGGATCAAACCCAGGGCCTCATGCATGTGAGGCAAGCGCTCTACCGCTGAGCTACAATCCCAGCCCCCCTCATATCCTTTTATTAGCTTTAAAAAATCACTTTAAGATAAAAAGAATGAACTACAAGTAAATAATTGCCAGCATTAATCTTAAAATGTTGAAAGATCAAGTAATGGTCTTATAAAAAACCTTTTTAAAATTCTGTATTCCCCCATTCTTATACAATCAGCTAATTGCAGAATCAGTCTATATTTAAGCACTCTAGTGGAAAATAAGTAACATTTTAAAAAGTATGCTACTCTTCTGCAACAAAAACCCATGAGAAATATTTAAAATACAAGTCTGAGTTACTTTTTATTCCAAAAAATTATTTCATCTGAAACCTTTTAATATACAAAATGAGATCATCCCATATCACTGTAAGCTGAATAAATCAGTTGTTTCCTTTGTCTGTAATGTTTTTTGGTTCCAAAAGAAAACTGCTTTTCTGAAGTAGGGATGCTAGTTCTGCAATTTCCATTAAGAAAATATTGAAAGAAAAGTACAGGGACCCAACCGAGCTAGATTGGCTCTAGTACCCTGGGTCTCCTAGGAATGCTGGGATGTGAGGAAGTTAAGCCAGGTCTGTGCCACTCAGTCTCTGTGGGTGATTCAGCCTGAAGTGGAGTCACGAGACATTGCTGCCTCTTTCCCAACTCCCTGAAGGCTCTATTGAAAAAAGATGCCACCAGATGGGATTGGCTGAATTATTCCAAAAGAAGGGTCAAGTACACTGTCTTTATTTAGCCCATGGTAACAATCCCAAAAGAAAATAGAAGGTTACATATTTTCTTTTCCCCTCAACTCCTGCCTTTATTCTTTTATAAGTATCTGTAGTCTAATTCCCCAGCATTTTCCTTAAATCTCCAGGTACTCGCCTGCATAAATCTCTTCTATGCCCTCAGATGTTCACGGCAATGGGATCATACAGTCATTTGCTCTTTAAAATTTTACAAAAGAAAGCTCTTTTAACTGCAATATGTTCAGACCACTATGTTAAGACAATATGTCAATTTCTACTCAGAATTTTCCTGTCACACATCACCTAATGAGTGGTGTGAAAGTGGCTGAGAGTGTTTTGGGGAATCCATCAGAGGAAGCTGGTTGGGTATACATTCAATTTGAGTCTAATGGATACTTATATGGTTTGTGATCACTTCTGGTTATAGTTCAATTACCGCTAGCTGTTTTAACACAGGGATATTTCCAGGAATATGCCCACCACCCTGTACTAACTGACCAAACATTCTGGCACAAAAGGGACAGGGCTGGAGACAGTAGATCATGACATGAAGGTGTCTGTAGCACCAATCTCTAGAACCCTGTTGGAAGTGGACAAGAAACCAATTTCAGAATGTATGAAACTTGAAACTAATCAGTGGAAAATTTTTCCAGTCATCAAAAATATAAAACTGTAAACAGACCTTAAGGTTCTCATTTTTGCCTATTCAAAATGGAAAGTCTTTCCTGTAGGATTATACTAGATGCTGCACTGTATATCACTGTAAAGAAACCATGGTTTTTTCTTATTTGATGGGTATGAGTAAAAAATTTTCAAAATTCCTGTTTGTAGCATTACTGTTGTTCTTTCATATTAAATTCAACATCTTTTATACCTAATTTTGTATCTGTAATTCTGCATTCTTTTTCTTAGACATGGCTCCCCAAATTCTGTAAGCTTTGGGCTTCATAAAAACAGATTTGTCTTGGCTAACAGCCTTGCTAAATTCATATATGAGAACAAAACAAAACAAGCTATGGAAACACACAACAATATGGATAAATTTCCAAAGCATGGTGCTAAGTAAAAGAAGTCAGACTCAATGAGCCATATAATGTATGATTCTATTTATTTAATATTCTGGGAGAGGCAAAACTATACTGACAGTCAGTAGTTACTGAAGATGGGGACTTCTGGGTAGGAATGGAAATGTTCTATATCTTGATTGTGGTGGTGGCTACACAACTGTATGGATTGATCATAATTCACAGAACTGTACTGTGAATCTTAACATAGGTAAATTATTCCTCAAAAAACATGTTAAAAGCGAACTTTGATTAATTTATAATACTTGTTCAACATCACACAACTATTGCCAGAGTTGGTATTTGAACCCCAGATATTCTAATCTCAGAGTTTGTGATATTAATCCAACACTACTACCCTTCCATCAAAACATGCTGCTTGGGCTGGGATTATGGCTCAGTGGTAGAGCACTTGCTTTGCATGTGGGAGGCACTGGGTTCGATCCTCAGCACCGCATATAAATAAATAATTAAAGGTTAATCAACAACTAAACAAATAAAAAAAAACCATGCTGCTTATAGTTTCATTCTATTCCTATATTCTTCTGCTAAGAGGCCTCTTTATTGCTTTTATTTTTAAATCATGAATAAGAGGTGAATATAATGCCATACTTTTGTTTTTGCATTTATTAAGGTAATTACATGGGTTTTTTTCTTATGATCTGTTAATATGATGATGCAGAAATAGGTTGATAATGGTAAATCATCCTTGTTATTTCTAGGATAAACCCCAACTGGTTGTGATGTGTGTGTGTGTTTTTTTGGTACCAGGGATTGAACTCAGGGGCACTTGACTACTGAGCCACATCCCTAGCTCTACTTTGTGTTTTTGTGTAGAGACAGGGTCTCATTGAGTTGCTTAGTACCTCGCTGTTGCTGAGGCTGGCTTTGAACTCGCAATTCTGTCTCAGCCTCACAGAGTACTAGGATTACAGGTGTATATCACCATGCCCGGCTGTTTCTTTTTTATAGATTTTTTTCATCAATGTTTAAAAGTCAGAGTGACATAATTTTCCTTTCTAGTATTTCCTGTTTTAAGGTTATAAATGATCTTTCATAAAAGATCTGGGAAATTTCTCCTTTTTAAAATTCTTTGAAAAAGTTGTATATAGTTGAAATTGTATGTCCCTTGATATTTGGTGAAACCTGTCAGTATAACCAGTATTCTTTGGGTGTATGTTTTAAAATGATTCTTCAATTTCTAATAGTTACATGATTATTCAGATTTTTCTATTTATTCTTAATTCAGCTTTGGTAAGCATTATTTTTTCCTGTTAATTGGCTATTTTATTTTAATTTTCACATTGGGAAGAGTTCATCGTTATATGTACCTATTTCTCCTTTTTCCTTTCCCCTACATTTTATTTGCTTCTTTTTTTTTTTTTTTTGATAGAGGGCTTTCTTTTTCAAAAACCAAGTTCTTCATTTATTGATATTTTCTACAAATCTATGATTTCATTTACAAGAATGAAATTTATTTCTGTATGTTTTCTTTTTAAATTTGTTATAATTTGTTATACATAACAGTAGAATGCATGTTGACATATTATACACAAATGGAGCACAACTTCTCATTCCTTGGCTGTAGATGGTGTAGAGTCACTCCAGTAGCGAATCATACATGTGCATAGGATAATAATATCTGTATCATTCTATTGTCCTTCCCATCCCCACAGCCCCATCCCTCCCCTCACTCCCCTTTACATAAACCAAAGTTCCTTCATTCTTCCCAATCGCCCTGCCTGACTATGGATCAGCATCCGCTTATCAGAGGAAGAATTTAGCTTTTGGTTTTTTGAGACTGGCTTATTTCACTTAGCATGATATTCTCTAATTCCATCCATTTACCTGCAAATGCCATAATTTCATTCTTCTTTAAGGCTGAGTAATATTCCATTGTGTATATATACCACATTTTCTTTATCCATTCATCTGTTGAAAGGCATCTAGGTTGGTTGGGAGGGAGAAGGGGGCCATAGCTGGTATCCTGGCATCCTTAGAAGCACAGGTGTTTTGCCTTTTTATATGTCCTAGGCTTCATTGTTCCTCTCTCTTCCTCTAATCTCTCTCCTTTCTATGTACTTGACTAGACAATTCTCCCTCCCAGGAGAAGTCTATGTTACCCCTTTTTAAATAAACCCTACTTTATGTGCTTGCCTCTGCTTCTCTAATGTTTCCTTTTTTAAATTTTTTTTAGTTGTAGATGGACATAACTTTATTTATTTTTATGTGGTGCCGAGGATCGAACCCAGTGCCTCACGCATGCGAGGCAGGCGTTCTACCACTGAGCCACAATCCCAGCCCCTGCTTCTCTAATGTTTTACTTCAGCATGTGAGGAAGTAGAACTCGTCACAGGTAACCCGCGGTATCACCATCACATTGATTTTTATGGGAATACAAACATTCAGTTCATAATATTTTCCCTTAAAAATTTTCTTTGATCCACTAGTTATTAAGAAGTGTATTTTTAGATTTCCAGACATATTTTTAAAAAGCATCCTTTTACTTGCATTGTGGTTAGAAAAATGGCCTACATATTCATTTTTAAAATAATTTTTGTTCAGTTATAGATGGACACAATACTTTCATTTTATTTATTTTCATGTGGTGCTGAGGATCAAACCCAGTGCCTTACATGTGCCAGGCAAGTGCTCTACCACTGAGCTAAAACCCCAGCCCCTATATATCAATTCTTTATCATTTGTTAAGACTTGCTTTATTGCCCAGCACGGGAATTTGGCAAACTTTTTGGGTAAAGGACCATATTATATGTAGATGTTGGGTTTGCAGAGCAATAAGGCCACTTTTGTTACCATTCAACTCTGCTGTTGTGCTGCAAAAGCAGCCTTGGGCAATGTATTAATGAATGGATGGGAATGGCTTTGTCCTGATAATTTATAGAAACTCATCCTGGTTGGATTTGGCCCCTGTGCCAGAGGACATCAACAACTTTTAAAAATGTCTCAAGGGTTTTTGAAAAGAATAGTTTCTGGTAGGCAGAGATTCCAAAGTATGATTATAGATAAACTTGTTATGCTTTTAAAATCTGTTTTGTTTATGATTTTTGTGCTTTATCTGTCAGTTAAAAGGTGTATCAATATCTCTTCTCATTTTGAATTTGTCCATGTTTTCTAATAATTCTACATATTCCATTGTTATATCGGGCAATGCAAGTTCAAACTGTGAAAGCTTCCTTCTGAATTGTTCCTTTTATCATTATGTTCTGATTATTTTTAAAAATTTCATCTAGTTCAATTTAGTTCAATTTCACTTTGAGGGGGTGGTTCTTTTCTATTTCTAGAAGCGGTCAGTTATTCTCTGGGAAAGCAATGCTATACAATCTGAAAAAGTAATGCTGGATACACAGCTGTACTTAAACAGTCTAAAGTGTTTTGCTAAAATTACTCATCCCTAGGAGCCAGAATGTTTTATTTGGCTAGGAGAACCAGGGCTGGGAACTACTCTTCAAGAACCCTGTTCCCAGCTCATTAAGAGACTCCCATCAGCATAACTGAGAAAGAACACAATTCCCACATCGAAAGAACAGGGCCCTGAGACTGAACTCTGTGAAGGCCACAAGGCCATGCTGGTAACACAGAGCATAGGGGAGGACAGGTAGTGAGAAGCCTAGCTGCGGAAGAACAGACTCATGATTGGACTCAACCTTTTACTAATAGGTTGTGCAGTGTAGGAATAATGAAGCCATTTCTTTATTGCTCTGTGCATTTTGCAAAATAATTACTACAGTTATATCATGACTAAAACAGAAGGTTTTATAATCCATTCGGCCACCCCAGAAAAGAATCACACTGCCTGCAAGTATATTTCTCACCTGCTCTTTCTATCCTTGTTGTCTCTCTGTTTTTATCAGAATCTTACCTCTACCCTCCAAAACTCAGGTCAAGTTTCACCTCTGTGAAGACTCCAAATGCAGAAACAGGACTATCTGAGGGCTAAAATGCAGCAAGCAGTTGCAACTTTCAGTGAGAAAGGAAAATGAGGAGAAAGGAGAACAGGGCCTATGAAAATGAAGGATTCAAGGAAGGAGATGGCAGAAGGGGAAGCACACTCACCCCACAATTGTGCCCAAACAGGGCATCTAGTTGCTGTGAGGGGCTACTCAGAGAAACTCAGGCAGGCTGGCCTTCAGTCTTCGGGTCTTTGCTGGCCATGAAGGTCTAGGTCTAGGTTCTGGGACATTGGAACACTCAGTCTTTCTTAGGCTTGTGGTGGTTCATCAGGCTGTATGTTAGTTCAGCTTATGCACTCCAATGTTGTTTTGTTTTGTTTTGCTGGCTACCAAGTTTTCCTCATTTGCCTTTTCACTCTCTTACATATAGTCAGGAACTCGGCATGGTTTAACCTCCTCTGTCTCTCAAGCTCCTTAGGATCTCTTCTCCTTCCCTCCAAAATATTTTAAAAAATTCAAATACTCTGGATAAGTCCCTGTGCATTGGTTCTATCAGAAGTTTTAGTATCCCTCTGAGCTGTAATTTTAATTTTCAAAATTACAATTTAATCCTTTAATTTTGCCATTTCTAACAGTAATGGGTACAATCTAATCTACATTCCAATGACACTCCTGTTTTCATAGCTAAGGATGTCCCTGGCAACACATCTTGAGTTTTGCTTACAAAATATGCTGCCAGTTCCCAGAGGCAACTTTAAAGTCAAAAATTTTAGAACAGGATGGCAAAATATGTACTGTGGTTGAGAGGACAAGACCGATGCCATTTTGTGACTCTGAGCCTTTGTCCTCAACCCAGCAGCCCCCGCCCAGATCCTGAAAAATTGCAACACACTTAATGGCACACTGCTCTGGCGCCAGTGAGTCATTTTGCAATCTGGGCCAACCAATCAGGAAATTAAGCCCACCATAATTTGGGCCCACCATAGCCAAACCTGTTAGGATGGTGGCCAGACAGACACGGACACCTCATGCAGCCAAGAGATCCTTTATTCAGGGGATGGGCGCCCGGGTGAAGGAAGGAGGAAAAAAAAAGGGGGCAGAAGGGACATGAAGAAGGGAATTTATAGAGCCCACCACAAACCACGTGGAGAGCTTTGGATTGATCAGTACAAAACTGGCGTGATAGATAGGCGGGGGTGATGTTCTTTGATGTGGCCGGAAAGGTAACCTGAGAGGCCAGGCTTTGTTCTCCCTGGTGGAATATTCAGGAGAGGAACTGCCTGGGGCAGGAGCTGCCTTAGGCTTTTGGAGAAAGAATGTGAAAATTAAATAACAAAAAGGCTGCTTTTTACCTTACAAAACCTATCAGCCTCAAGGCCAACTGACCTCATACTGACCACACTCACCCTCACCCAATCCTGTAGCAACAAGACCACTTTCCCCCTGTGTGCGCTTTCCCTTACCCAATAATGTAATGCCAAGGCATGTACTCCCCTGCTTGCAATTGTAATCCATAAAAATCCCTGCTCCCCTAGACTAGGGGCCGCACCTCCCTACCCGCTGCTTCGGTGAAGGTGTGCGGACCCTGCTCGAGCTTGCAATAAGACCCGTTTGTGATTGCGTCGGAATCAGACTCCTGGTGGTCTCTGGTGGTCTCGTGAGTCTGGCCATTACATGTGGGGGCTCGTCCGGGATCCCCCAGACCCCCAGGACTCCCCAAACCAAAGGGTCAAACACTGGCCAGTAAGAAGTCTGTGTCTGTACTGTGCATGTGTATGTGTGTCTTCTTGATTGGTGCTTCCCGGGAGACAATTCTGCTGACCTAAGATGTGCCTAGGCAGGAGCGCTG
The DNA here is from genome assembly GCA_004024805.1 of Geosciurus inauris. Taxonomy (NCBI): domain Eukaryota; kingdom Metazoa; phylum Chordata; class Mammalia; order Rodentia; family Sciuridae; genus Geosciurus; species Geosciurus inauris. The sequence goes on along the minus strand of PVHX01022222.1, from coordinate 2,611 downwards.
GGGGGCACTGGTTGGGGGGATCTGGAAGACGTTCCAGACCCCAGGGGTGAGGATGGAGCGCCTCACACTCTGCTTCTGCGGGAGAGGACGGCCATCGGAGCAGTTGCACGTCTGGCCCTGTCTCCGACAGACCTTTTCGGGTTTGCTTCCAAACAGCGTTCGGTGAGCCTGTGTCTGGCCAGCCTTGTGGTTTGTCTTTCTGTTTGTCTTTTCGTGTGTCTACCTAACTGAGACTGACGAAGTGGGACAAATGCAAACTGAGTCTTATTCTAGATCATTGTAAGGATATTAGGAAAAAAAGCTGTAGGGCTAGAACTTGAAGTCTGAAAAGGGGAGTTTTCTGTCTTTCGTAGCAATGAGGCAGCAAAATGTAACAAGTGTTCTTTATCCAGCTGCAACTCGCCTTGTAATGACCCCTCCCCCACTGGCTCTCAGGCGGCTCCAAAGCCGGCCAGCTGCAACTTAGCAGACTTCAATAAGCAAAGCTACTGGAGAAGAGACCAGTCTGCAAACCAAGGAAAGGAAAGAAAATAACTGTCTTTTATTGGGCTTGCCTCAACCAAAGTATATAGCTACCTATATTTTTCAGCTCATGATTTTGATTCTGCACGCCAAAATTAAGATTTCTGATCAGATGTATTTTATCCAACAATGGAGTTTTTTTTAACGTCTAACATTGCAATGAAAATCCATCTGCAGGCCTTTACTATTGTTGTGTTGTACGTGTGTGTGTGTGTGTGTGTGTGTAGCATGTACATGGTATCAAAATTGGCACAGATAATGAGTGCTCATGAATTAAAATCTAAAAAAATGGATCCAAATACCTTTGAATCACAAGGTTCAAAAGTTTGATTTAAATTGGATAAACAAATGAAATTAATGAGGTCTTTAAAACCACTACCTCACAGTTGAATAATGAAAGGTGTTCTTCTCTATAAAGCGTTTAAAATGTAATTAATTATCATTCCTTCTAGGATTTCCTTCAGCAGAAAATGATGACTTAAAATGTTAACTAAACCTGGTTTTTATGGATAGCCTAAGTTAAAAGTAAATAGATCAGACCTAACATAAATGGGGCAAACATTATTGTTAGATTGGATCAGGGTCCAAGATGTCCAATTAAAGGGATGGGTCAGGGCAGCTGCTGTCAGCAGCTGCGAAAAGGAGCGGCTAGCCAGATGCTGATGTCATCAGTAGACACGCCTCCTGTTAATCAGCGGGTTTTCCTGACCTATCCAGGAAGGACTCTGGCCTTCTCTTCCTGCCCCCAAGGCCTCCCCTTCCTGATTGGGCCTTTTGAATTCTCCCTACACCGGAGCCCCAGCACCATTCTCCTGGACGCACTCTGATGGACGGGAGGATTTGGCCCAAGAGCGTGTATTTTCAATAAAGCCTTGCTGAGCGGCTTTAATTCATCTCCTTCTGGTTGTCTAGTCTTTACATAATGGTGCGCGAAACCGGGAAGGGTTTTGAACCTCCCCTGTACTGGGATCGAGGCAAGCCCTCTGGACCGGGAGAACTCGAGAGCCCCTCTCCGTCTCCCCTCACCCGGACTGACAGAGTGAGGTAGGCCTGCCCCTGCCCCGTCTCCTCTGACTTCTCAGCTTGCACCCCCCCACCGCTTGCTCCAGAGGCCTACTCGTAAGTCGCACGTGTGCATAGGTCTCTGTCCACTCGAGGCCACATGGACTGGGAAGACGTTCCCAACCCTCATGTTAGCCATTCGCCACCGTCTGGGGCCCCAGAAAGTTTGCAGGGACACCTCAATTTTCTGCCTGGCCCCCTCATTCTCCTGTGGACGCGAACATTTTTGGGGACACCTTTTCATGTTCCTGCCCACTCCCCGGGACCACTGAGAAGTCACAAGGAACCCCAACTCTTCTCTAGACCTCAAAACTCCACTGTACTATGGCTTAGATAACGGATCAAAATAGCCTCCAGGGGGAACTTCTGATTTTCAAATCCTCACTGATTTGGCTAACTTGTCACCAGATGGGGAAATGGACAAATTCCTTTCCTGCATCTCTCGCTCCGTCTGTGCCTCTCCCACTCGTCTATGGGCTGCCGGACCAACCACCCTGCATTTTTAAAAATTTTTGCCTGCCGCGTCATTTTTCTTTTTCTAAGACTCTTTCTTTTCTTAACTTCTATGTACATGGTATCAAAATTGGCACAGATAATGAGTGCTCATCAATTAAACCTAAAAAATGGACCCAAATATTTTTAATTCACATGATTTAAAAGGTTCAATTTAAATTGAGTAAACACAAAGGTTAATAGATTCCTATATAAAGTTTTAAAGATTTCTACTGTTGACTATGTTCAAAAAATTTACAAGGATTGCTTTGGGATATGAACAGAAGGAATTAAAGATTCTAAATATGGTATTTATTGGAAGGAAAGAAAATATTTCTGATCAAAAGGTTTACAACTGTGATTAAACAAAAAGTTAAAATCTAAAACAATGTTCTACTCTTAATAAGATAACTTTCTTAAATCTGTCAGGTTTTATCACTTGGAGAAACTAACTTTCAAAAATTAAGGTTTATATAACTATGGTTAAACAATATCAATGCAATTATGGTGCTACCAGTTCTATTTTTATATTAAA
>PVHX01022221.1:0-28108 GCA_004024805.1 Geosciurus inauris | reverse complement strand
TCAAGTAGTTTAACAGGTACAAGCTACTGATGGGACATTTTCTTCTAGACTAATTTGAAAAGTAATCGATAATTATTTTTAAAAAATCATAAGTATTATAAAGATATTTGTCACTACTAAATGATTGATTTTATTTGTGGAACTTCCAAAATTTTCTGCTTAAGATTTTAAAGTTTTTTCCCAAACTTATTTGTATTGGATGAAATTAGAAGAAAAAAAAATTTTTTTTTAATAAGTCACAAATTAACCCTAGAAGGCAACACTTTGAATGAGTGCTTGCCACCCACTTGAATTCTAGGTGGACGGAAAGGTTGTCTGGAGCAGGTCACTTTGTGAAACACTTAGTAGAAGCACAGACTGACCCAAAGTAGGATCATTGTTTTCCACAAGCCAAGCAGTGAAGAGGGAATTTGGGAATTCTGACACACATCACTGTCTCTGATTTCTTTTTGCATGACCTTGTCATGAAGGAGCAAATTACTTAGCCCTACATTAATGTCAGTTCCACACCAGTGAAATGGAAGAGTAAAGGAATCAGGAGAAAAAATCAGAAGGCCTCAGTTTAGGAATAAAGACTTTCATCCTACCTTTTCTGTAACTAAACCACAGTTGAAAAGACTGAAGAATGAAGTTTCCCCAGCAACAATCCACTGCTGTATAAGAGTTTCTTTTTAAAAAAGCTTTCCTCGAGGCAACGTACGGTGTGTAGTCATTTAAGTCTTAGGCCAAACTCTGATTTAGGCTGTATGATTGAGGATTGAAATATTCTGAATATTGTCATTAACCTACCAATACAATATTTAGTAAGACTGTAACCTTATTTGAAGACAATAAAATGCAGCTAAGTACTAAAAATGTATGGTAAATAACTCAAACTTAATTTTTTTCAGATTCATAAGGTACTGTCTTTGTCTTATAGATGTAGCCTCTATAACTGAGTTACATGATTCTTTTTTTTCATGGGTTCTGGGTAAATGGAAATTTATTTGATAAATAGGGCTCCATTTTCACGATTGCAATGACTGAAGGGTATTCATTCACATTTATGTGGCCTAACACCATATTTACTTCACATAATAAGACCAGGGCAGATTTTACGTGATTTTATTCCCACCTCTGTTTTTAATTCTTCAATATTTAGTCATCCTGGATTGGCTTTCCACATCCTGTTTTGTGTTTTGTTTTTGTTTCGTTTTGTGGCCACATAGTGAATTGTGATGTAGATGAACAACCCTGACTTAATACCACCTCTGACAAAATGATGGAAACCACACGAGTATTTTTTTGTAGACTCTAAAAATATGTTCATTATATGAAACCTGAGCTAGTTATTCATTTGTGTATTTTTTTTTATAAGTTTGCCTTCCATTTCATGATTTTTAGGCAGCTAGTGTCATTTTCATGTTTTCAACAATGGGCACCTTGACATCTCTCAGTCCCAAAGTGGATTTCCATTTCACAATGGGAAGGGAAGACAACATCTTTATTTCATAAGGAAACAGCTGATTTAGGAGAATAATTTGTCTTTATTAAATTGAGATGTTTTAGTCAAGAAAAATATGGGTCAGGTTTTCTCCCCCTAATATGTTTCTAACAATTCCCAGGAGAAATGGGTGCGGCCAATCTTCTTCATTTATAATCCAGCTGCAGTGAGTCAGGATCCTTGCTCATTCTGTTCCTAAATGTGTGATAAATGCAGAAAAGTGATGTGAAGGTCACAGTCTTCAAGTCTGTTGCATTGTGTTCCATAAAACATCCTGGCTGGAGGTGGGAAGGTGGGAGAGTACCACAATGTAATTGGTTATTTAAAGAATTTGCTTGGAAATTTCCTTGACCCATGGGTTTTTAAAACCTTACACTACTCTTATGAGTTTAATAAGTCAAAGTTAAACCACTCCTGTCAGAATAGGGTGAAAGCTTTTCTTCAACTACACAGCTTTTACTACAGCTGAGATTAAATGATTCCTCATTCTGTTTTTGTCCCTCTCTTTTTATATTTCTTCTTTAGCAATTAATGGCATATATAGGAAATAATAATAATACTATCAGAGGACATAGGTATGATTATATATCAAGACACTGATTTTTGTGCAATAGCGTATACACCTTAGTATATGTTCAATATGGGGTATGGGTAATGAAGGACTTTTCTTTTTCATTTTCTTTATAATGATATTTTGTCCTACATGGGATCAAATAAATTCATGTTACTGTATAAATTTCTTTAAAAATGTCTAGTCTTAATATTAGCTAATTAGAAACAAAGATTTTCTTTACATTTATACAAGTGTCTTTTCTTGTGTATATCAGTGTGCTATTTTCATTAGAAATAAATGTCTTTCAAGAATTCGTGTATATGTTTTTTACCAGTTAGAAGAAAAATGGTAGACTTAGCAACAATGGAATTGCAATGTTCCAAGGTACTATGCAGACATGGTGTGAAAATGACAAGTGTTTTTTCCTTGATCTTGGTGTAATAAAGATTATAGAATTGGAGAAAAATCTGGAACCCAATTGTGGCCTCAAATTTTGTTGAAAGTTAGTGATACTGAGTCATTATTTGGCCTCTCTTGAACTTTACTCTTTTAAACACTTAGAAATTTTCATTTTTTCCTCATCTGCTTAAGGCAGGGATGGAAAGAAAACTGATGAAGATGATTAAAGAAAGATTAGGTGGTGTGGCTGGCACCAGCTGTCTTGTAAGGAGAAGAGAAATTGGTGACTATCTAAAGAGAACATAAAGATGGCAACAGCAATCTAAAGCAGTCCTGTATGGGAGGGGCAGGAGGAAAATCAGCTAACAACTATCTGAGCCAGCAACTTCTAATGCATCGGCATCAGAAATTTCAGTTTTTGAATTATATTTGCTTGATATCTTGCTGGCAATGATATAAGAGGAAATCTTTAATCAGTCTTAGGAAAAAGGAGGGTGGTCTTAATTTGACTCCAAAGACTATATTATAAAAACATAATGTGAAAGAAATGTGTCTAATAAACATCTGTCAATTGATTAATTAGTGATCTAATTTTAGGAGAAACAGTGAGTAATAGCTTTGTTTTTAAGAAATCTGGTCTGGACAAGCCCTAGTTACTCTCAGTTCATGCTCTCACAAATCTGGTCTATTTTCTAGTCCTGAATTTATGTCCCATTTTAGCTAGTCCTTGTTGCGCTGTGCCCATGAATTAGCCTGTACATTATCTTCTCACTGAAGCACACATATCTTGCGTCCTCCCCCTTTTCAGAACGAGTGAATCCTTGTTAATATGATGATAGGTATTAAGGCATCCGTCTTTTCCAAGTAACACCAAATTGTATGCAAGCTTTAGGGAAGCAACTCACTATCCTAAATGATTAATTCATTGTTAAATTGCACAGCAGCATGGCAGGTTTGGGGAAGAATATGCTTAGTTTTAGCACTGAAAGTCCTTTCAGTGAGCCTCAAATAAACAAGCAAATGAACAAAACTGCTTTCCTTCCTTTCTGTACCATGTACAGGCTTCAATTCTGTTATTCTCCAAGACTATACAGTAAATTTTTGTTTACGTCACTGACTTCCCCCTAAACCGAATTCTTTGACATTGGGGCTATATCTTGTTCATTTATAATTTGTAACACCAAAGGGTGGAGAGTTGGTCTATGATAATTATTAATTCAGTTGTCTTAAGGGGTCATATGTAGATATCTATTTTATAACTAGCAAGCAAATAATTACTTTGTATTCCAGGAACAAATTAGGTAGACCTATGAATAGTTTACAAACCAATTTTAAGAAAATGGTTACAAAGATTTTAAAAACAACTGTTTCCAAAGACCATATTCATACATTTACTGTATCTATCTTATTTCATTGAGTACATGGGTCAAAAATCTAACAGTATATGGACCATTACATCCACAGTACCTGTATGAGTTTCTTAACCATAGACTCAAGGAAGAAGAAGGGGTATAGAAGTGGGGGGTGTGGGCACTGTTGCTAGGACCCTGGAAAGAAGCTGGCTGTGGTGCTAAGGGGTGAAAACAGGTGGGTTTGTAGGAATATTCAACTCTGCTTTCTGTTGACAAATTTGGAAGTATAGAGCCCATAGACAGCATTTTTTTCACATTTTTAAAAGTTTTTATAAAAATCTGATTTCATTCCTCATTGTGTAAAGAAGAATAACATAAAAGCAGGAGAGAGAGGGCATGGGTAAAGATATCACTCAGTTCTTCCCTTTGCTGAGAAAAAGGCTGTCATATGGAGGGTTGCATAATTGGCTAAACTTGTCCCTATGTGATAAAACAAATGCCAACTCTTTTCTCAATGGATGAGGAAAACTCATTTTTGACTACTCACTATAAATGGCTCTGGCCTGGAAGGTACAGAAAAATATAGTAGATTAGAAAATTTTCACAGTCTGAGGAAAAACTAAGTTGTAGTTATTTGAAAACAGATATTAGTGTAATTTCTAATAGTTTTTTTTAGTGATAACTGATTCAGATGCAACTTTATCACCACTGTTCCACTCTTAAAGATACTATATAGAAAGTTTTTGAGAAATAGTTTTTCCTCAAAAAATTTTTGCTTTCTGTTATCTTAGTGTTTTATTTACTACAAGCAAGAGAAGATTGATGATCTAAAGAAAAATTGTGCTTTACTTTAAAATATATATATATATACCACTTGAATTTGGAACACCAAAATAAAATGAGCATCTACATATCTTTCTACCATGTAGTGAAAATTTCATTTTAGGTAAATTATCAATCAATAATCTATGTTGAAGTTTCTGCCAGGAAAATTTAAAGGCCTGTTTCCAGAATAGATGACACCCTTCAAAGTATATAGAGAAGGAGATTAAGTTGGAATTGCTCTCTCTAAATGTTGTCTCTTTTACAAATGCAAAAATAAAGGTAATTTACTTCTAGAGAAATTTGTTTTCCTTATGAAGTGATCTCCATGACATAGTTGTGCAATGATCTTTCCTCCTCATAAAAGCAAGTTCTAAAACACATGTTGAGGATTGGAAATACCTTCAGTTCAGCACTGCAAGCCAGGGGAGGTTTTTCCATTGCTTCACTTTTTCTTATTTTACTTTCAGATTTGCCAATGATGTTTCAAAGTCAGGGTTTAACTTGGAAAGGCAAAGTTGCAAGCTTAAGTAGACTTTCCATTAATGAGCAGATTTAGACATTCTAGTTTGAAGACAATCTTGATTTTTGATTTAAAGTATACATTGCTGTTTTGGAAAGATCTATACAATCAGGCTATTCTTCTCTATTTTATGAAACTATGCTGGAGAGAATAAGAATCTGATAATGTTAATGAATATGTTATAAAACACTAGATTTTTCAGCCCTTTTGCAGTGCCCAGGCAGGAGCCACATTGACTGGGGTATTTAATCATTTCTTCTTCTTCCTGGCCTGTGAGACACTGGGCTGCATGGACACATTTATATCATGACAGTGACCCCTCGTATGCCATATCTCAGCTACAGAACAAGTGATGTCCTGGTTCTCTGTTCCTGAACTCCCTGTGGAAAAAGGAGAATGTTGTTAAATGGCTGCCTGCAGAGACAAACATGCTAACTTGCAATTCATTTGCTCCAGTGTTCCTATATAATTGTCTTAGAAACTTCTGTCCTCAAATAATACTGTTTGATTTAAAGTGAGGCTTAGGGCTAAATGATTACCTAAAATATTCATCATTTTTAAATTTCTTATGTCCCAAGTAATGTGAAATGAAATATAATGTTTTAAATCTCTCAAGTTTTATCCTAATTTAAGGAGGAAATAATATTACTACATATTCCTAGGTATAAAACTATTCCTTAGAAGCAGAAACAGGGAGTCAAATATCTGGAAAACTGAGCCTCTTTAAAGCTTCCTTTTCTTATCTGGAAGACTGAAAAATACAGCAATTCTGGCTAACAGAGATGGTCATGTGACGCTTGATTTTCCGGAACTCACCTGCATGTTCAAACCTAAACCATGGCAGTAGAGAACTCCCAAGCTTGCCCAGGCCCGGGAAACTAACTCCTATTTCAGCATCACTGGAGAGGGATGTGCCTTTGCACTGACAAGGACATGCAGTGTACTTTACTGTTTGCTGTAATTTGACTTCTCCTTCCTCTGCTTGTTGTAAGTTGCTGATGGCTTCTAACTCTGGCATCCTTTTCTCTTCTGGCTGTGGAGACTTGTGTGTACTCACGATTACTATGTGAGCTCAGTGTCTGAGATTCAAAGTTATCACCTTTACAGAAGGCTTGTGTCTGAGGTTATCTACAGTGCCAAGTGGATAGGAGAGCTGGCTGGGCTGAGTGGCTGCAAACAGAGACTGAAAGCAATCGTTGGAGTGGCTGGTACAAATGTGGCAGATAACACTATATCTTCCCTCCTAGTCTAGAAACTAGACACTCTTGTTAAGATGAAAATTAAATAAAATCAGTTGATCTACATGTGAATATTATCATTAATATACATTCCCAAAGATTTTTTTTTTTTAAATGAGAGCACTATTCTTTTTCTTATGCTTTTTGTCTGCTACTTGTTTGGGTGTCCTATGTGACTCTGAAATTATTGAAAAATATGACAACAGACAATCCACATCCACCCATGGTAAAATTTTGAATCTTCCTGACAGTGAAGTGAATGTATTCTCAATGTTATTTAGCCTGAGTTTGGAGAATGCAGAATAATTTCTACATTTGGTCAATACAAACATAAAAGTAGCTATGAATGAATTTATTTTGTTGAAAGTCACCTGATGATCTCAGGGTTATCTAGTACATCATCTTAGTAATTCCTGGAAATGTTTACATCAGAGACTATGCTCTTCTAAGTCTTTAAACACCTTTGTGTGTTCAAAGAGTTTTGGAATGGCACACAGTGGATAATAAAGACTGGAGATAAGTCATAAACTTTGACCAAACAGGGAGCAAAAACAGAAGAGGGCAAACAGGCTATGATAAGCATATACTTTAAAAACTTAGGGCAATAGTCGAGCTAATGTTTCCCAAAGGAGTTACACCTAGGATCACATTTTATTGCTGGATTGTGAGAAACTAGGAATTCAAGACTTGGTCAAGGACTAAAAGGATCAGGGACATGGTTTTCTCCCTACCAGATGGGGTAGAATCTGAGATACAATGGGTTCGTGTATGGAGTAGTGTGAAGATGGTTCAGAGAAGCTAATAATTGAGCCATAGATAATGGTTTCAAGGGCAGTAGGAGCCAAGGTTGGCATAGCACTGGCAAGTTAAAGGCAAGTGTTTCTGAAGTCAAGTTAATGGGAGCCAGAAACTACTACAGAATGCAGGAATCCAACCCAAGAGCACTGAGTCCAACACAGCATCTGAGATGGGAGCATCCACGGTCAGCAGAGGGAAAACAGATCAGTGAACAAAGAGTGTCAAGAGTGGCCTCTTCATGAAGAAGTTTCTTGTCCTTGCTCCCAGGCTTACATGACTCATAACCAGGCAAGAACCGCTGTACCGGTGCTGCCATGGCTCTGCAGAAGCTGTCAATTGAAAGGGCCCAGCTAAGGCTGGAAGGCAAGGGCAAGAAAAAGCAGTGGAAAAACAGCCCAGGGATGCCTGGTTTCCAAGGGATAGTCCTGCAGTACTGGCCACAGTGTTATTCAGCTAGTTTCTCAATTCTAAAATGTCTATTAAACCATGTAGACATAGTTGAAAGATTCTTCTTTGGGCTGGAAATGTAGCTCAGTGGTAGAGCTCTTGTCTAGCACACGTAAGGCCCTGGGTTCTTTCTTTGTAAATTCATCTAAATAAAATCATATCAAATGTTGCCTTGGAATGCAATGGAAAACATTTCAAATATGCATGTGATTCTGCCTTATAGTAATAACCTGAGTATAGGACTGAAAAGTAAATGTAAATCAACCTCTAACTGATGACATAAAAAGTGAACTGCCATTGCATCTTGTTCTTTTTTGAAAAAAGATTGATCCAGTTTATGTTATGGGCATTGTATTTCTGCTGGCAGTTACTCATTTTACGAACTTATTCCTGGCTTTGGTATTTATATATCCATTGTTAGCCTCAAAAAAGTAATGAAATCCTTCATTTTTAGTTCTCATTTGAGAATAAGGCACCTCTAGTCCCTATGAATTCTGAATATTTTGAAGTTACCATTTATTTATTGTCTTTGGGCTAAGGGCTTTATATGTAGTATTCCATTGCATTATTTTTATAACTGCATTAGCAATGTTTCTAACCAGTTAATGATGTTACATTAGACAGTTTTGGAATGGTTCAAAACAGTGGGGTCTCATAACCATATACAAACAAAATTTTAACATGATAGATTGGAAAAATAAATAGATGCCAGTCTTTATAAGTTGTCCCTTTCTATGGGCATCACCTAATCCATGATGCAACATTAATGTTGAACCCGTAGGAAGGGCTCAGCAAACACATTTTTCTTTCTTTGTGCTGACTGATTCTTAATGAAGATGCCAAAAACATACACTGGAGACAGAACAACCTCTTTAATAAGTGGTGTAGCAGAAGACTGAATCTTGACCACTATCTCTACCCTGTACAACGTGGTTCAAAGACCTAAAAGTAAAACCTGAAATTCTGAAACTATTAGAGGAAAACAGGAGAAACATTCAAGACATTGGTATAGGTAATGATTTTCTGGATAGAACCCCGACAGGAAACAAGCAAACGTGATATTCCATCAAACTAAAAAGCTTCTGTACACCAAAGGAAACAATCAACAGAATGAAGAGACAATCTATAAAATAGGAGAAAATATTTCCCAGTTATTCATCTGACAGAGGATTAATATCTAGAATACATAAAGAACACAAAAAGCTTAATAATAAGCTCCAGGTAATACAATTTTAAAAATGGACTAGTGATCTGAGCAGACACTTTTCAAAAGAAGAAATGCAAATTGTCAATAAATATATGAAACAATGCTCACTATCATTAGCAATTAGAAATGTGTAAATAAAAACTACAATGAGACACCATCTTATCCCAGTAAAAATGGCATATGAAATAAAGAAGTAAGTAAGTAAATAAATAAATAAATAAATGCTGGTTGGGCTGGAGTTGTGGCTCAGTGGTAGAGCACTTGCCTAGCACATGCGAGGCACTGGGTTTAATCCTCAGCACCATATAAAAATGTAATAATAAACGAATAAAGTTATAAAAAAGGCTAAAAAAATAAATGTTGGTGAGGATGTGAAGAAAAAGGACCACTATACTGTTTTGGAGAATGTAAATTAGTAAAAACACCGTGGAGAACAGAATGGAGGAGCCTCAAAAAATTAAAAATAGATCTACTATATGATCCAACTGTCTCACTTCTGGGCATATACCCAAAAGAAATGAAATCAGTGTACCAAACAGGTACCTGCACACCCGTGTTTAATGCAGCACCATTCAGTTGAGTTTTGGAATCAACCGAGGTGCCCATCAACTGGTGAATAGATGAAATGTTGCATATATACACAATGGAGTATTTTTCAGTGATTAAGAAGAATGAAATCTTGTCATTTGCAGCAAAATGGGCAGAACTAGAGGATATTATGTTAAGTAAAATAATCCAGAAGTGGAAAGACAAGTACTGCATATTCTCTGTTCTATGTGGAAACTAAAACAAGTCAATCTGAAAACAGAACAGTGATTACCAGTGATTGGGGAGAGTAGAATAAAGATGGTTAGATGTGATCAAGGTATGCTGTATGAATGTATAGAAATATCACACTGAACCTCATTAATATGTGCTATTAGTATATGTTAATAAAATAGAAATACATTTAAAAATAGGATAATAAGTTCTTGATTGAAGGGAATTTTGAAATTACAGAAAAGTATAAATTGTCTCCCTTCACACATGGCTATTATTTTGACATCTTTCCTACTAGCCATTTTTTCTATACATATGTATTTTAAGTAATTAAAACTATGCTCATTTTCCCTAATATTAAAAAAAGAACATTTTAAAATTATCTAACAAATAATTTTCAAAAACATTTCACCACTTATATCATAGTAGCAAGCTGGTGATATATGGGTCAAACCTGGCACTTTGACTTATTTTATTTGGCTTTTGAAATATTAAAAAATTTGAACCAGTTGCCCATATTTTAAAACCAGGTTTCCCATCATCTAGCTTACTTCACCTTGTCTAGGTGAGTGGTCTGATTCTGTTGACATGTTTTTTGAGAGTTCTGGGATGGCTCTCCTGAAATTTATACTGGCCATTCACATATTGAGATCTATTTTAGATTGTTTCCAATTTCTTAATTGTCAAGATGAATACTGTAAGAAATTCATTGTGTTTTCTGCATTTCTGAATGTGTGGTAGATTTATTGCAGTTTCATGTGTTTTCTTATCACTTTCTTGACATTCACTTCACAACATTCTCTCCCTTTGGCCAATCTGCCCAGACTGTCAGCTAGACAGACTGTCAGACTTGCTGCTGGGCGTTACCCAGACTGGGCGGGAATTCCCGCCTGCCTAGTGTGGAGGGGCTCCTGGCCTAAGCGTGAGAGCATGTCTGGGTCTGATTCTCCACTCACCTCTTTGCACAAGTTAATTTGGCGCAGTTTTCCTTTAATTTACTATTTAAAAAAAAAACAAACAAATATGAGTTAGTACAAGTGAGTTTTGTGATTTTCAGTCACTTTACTTAAATATAATCAGTTTGAAAATGAATTTTTATTTCTTTTATTTAAAATGCTCTTTTTTTGAAATTCCAAGTTATAAACTTCTGGGCGTTGTCTCAGTTTATGACTATACTTCAATGCTTAGGAAAATATTTATTTGAATTAAGTCCCTACTGAGTGAAGATTCATAAACACTACACTAAATGAGAAGTCAGTAATAAGTTTATAAAAGAATTATTATAGAGAGATAAACAGCTTTTGTTTGACCTTGATAAAGGAAAAACTCTGTGCTTAGCTCTTGCCCTCAGTTTCTCTTTGTTAATTAATTCATTTAAATTATTTTGTGATCCTGGCATCCAACAGAGGGCTTACACATTAGGAAAGCATTGTACCTGTCAGCTACATCCTCAGTCCTTCATTTTATTAATTGAGATTATATTAATTATATATAATATATAATTAAATTATTTAAATTATTTGTTAGAGAGTCTGTAATCTAGTTGGGATGATAGGACCTAAATAACATGAAATGATTCTGAAAATAAAAGAATTATTGAAAATAAGACCAAGGTCTGGATTGCAACAGAAAGTCTACTTGTGCTTAACAGCATCAGAGGAAAAGAGAATTCATTGTGACACCAATAAGCTGAACCAGGGAGGTTAGGTCTGAACATGGCTCCTGATAAAGCTTAGGTTCTCATGGACATTATAGGGGAGGAGAGTGAAAATATCAGTTGGGGGCAAGTAACTGGGCTGAGTGTTTTGTTGGGAATTGGTGGATCAATTTAAATGGAGCCAGGCGCGGTGGCTCAAGCCTGTGATCCCAGCACTTAGGGAGGCTGAGACAGGAGAATCGCGAGTTCAAAGCCAGCCTCAGCAATGGCGAGGCGCTAAGCAACTCAGTGAGACTCTGTTTCTACATAAAACACAAAATAGGGCTGGGGATGTTGCTCAGTTGTCAAGTACCCCTGAGTTCAATCCCCAGTACCAAAAAAAAAAAAAAAAAAATTTACATGGGTACAAAGAACAGTGGAGTAACAGCATTTTTAACTTGTTCTGATAGACCGTGAGAAGCCTTTTATGGAACTCTATTTTTCTCTCCAGGCACTATGGTATACAATATTAGAATGGGTGGAAATGGAGGGAAGGACAGTTAAAAGGCTGTTGTCATACTTCAGCCATGATGTCATGAAGATGTGGAAGCAGAAGATTTTAAAGAAATAAATGCATTTGAGAAATGCACCTTATAAAGGTGAAAGTTTGTAAGATTTGAAGACTGGCTAAATATGCAATAAAGGGAAAGGGAAAAATCAAATAATTCAAGAATTTCAAATTTAAAAAAACTAAGAGCATCAAAAAGTTTCTAACTAGAAATAGGGAAGCTTAGTGTATCTCTTTATGAGAGGAAGAATTTTATATCCAACCTCAGAAATGGTTTCTGCTTCTCCAAGGGCCCCTCTGTGCTGAGTTTTTATTTTGTTCTGTTGATATTAGAGTGCTAGAAGACAGATTTTTAGAGTGAGAAGAAAGTTGAATAGTGGGTTAGCAATTTAGTCTCAAACGAGATAAGATTTTCTTTGAACATTCATGAGCCATTGATGTTCCAGCCTAATTAGCTAATTAGCATAATATTACTAAAACAAACATCATTAGTTTTATTTTCATTTGTTTCATTCTGGACTAGTTAACTTACTCTGCTCTTTGGCAACAGACTTTGCTCCTAGTTGGGAACTCACCAATGTACATATTCATGCTGTTGACAGCAGAGAGACTGGGAGTCTTAGAAAAAGGATCAATAAATAAAAACTAATTTCTGCTTCTGAAACATGCATATGTGTCCCAGTACGTGCACACACCTCTCCATATCCAGGCCTTATCCATCATTGATTAGTACATTTTTTTATGATCTTCACCATATATTTTTTCATTGACTGATTTACTCTTCAATTATATATGTCAATAAAGGGACAGGAAATGACTAACAGATTAGTGCATCTTACTGTTCAAAATGTTGGATTGGGTTGTCAAAGACAAGATAGGGTTAAATAAACTGTTATTGTTCACATTACTTTGGATAACAGTGCCTAAAATCACTGTAGCATGTTATTGCAAATACTTAAGCAGAACAGGATTTTCAATTTTGAATTCTTTGGCAAAGAAATGAACTTCATGAGCCTGTCTTTTGTTGTTTAAGAGCATGTCTTTTAATGTTTAGAATTCATTTTCTAGGTTGTTCCTATGTTATCAGGTGAGTATAAAACAGGCATCAAGTATCTCTATTACCTTCAACGGTGGTAACAGGAGAAACAATGACATCTTTCTTCACTTCTCTGGACAGATGAACTCTTGTTTGGTGTTAAGTGTAAAAGCATCACCAAACAGCAATGGTGGCCAAGTCTCCCTGGGAGGGAACTATGACTTCATAGCTTATAAACATGGCATTGCCACACACTGACCCATTTGTAGCCTTGACGAAATCTGATGTATTCCTAAATATCTCTTCAGGAGGGCTTGAAGTCCAAAGGAATGACAAATAAAAGGGTGAGTTTGTGCATGTAGGGCCAGGAGGACCCCTTACTTTAAAGAACAGCAAATATATCAAATTGGTTAAAACAAAGTTCATCATGGAGTGATAATAGATAAATTAGAAACTACACCCAACTGGGATAGAATGGATCAACAGCAAGATTAGAAACCAAAGTGATTCCAGGCTCACAGAGTAGGATTGCCTATGACTTGCTTTTATATGCTGCTGGCTGAATGCTGCATTTGATTGTTTGGTTTAATTTAAGGAATGAGGTGGGCAGCCAGGCCTGGTGGCGCATACCTGTAGTGGTGGCACATACTTATAATTCCAGATTTTGGGAGGCTGAGGCAGGATGATAGAAATTTCAAAGCCAGCTTCAGCAACTTAAAAGCCCTAAGCAACTTAGTAAGACCTTGTTGCAAAATAAAAACTAAAAACAGGCTGGGGGTGTAGCTCAGTGGGTAAGCACCCTTGAGTTCAATCCCCAGTTAAAAAAAAAAAGAATGAGATGGACAACAATAGATTGAAAACCTAAATTATTACATAAGCAAAGAGCTGCAAAAAACAAAACAGGGCAATGCATTTTAGTTTGTGTGAACCATCTTCAGCCATATCTGGAAGAGAATTGATAACTAAGTCAACTTTTGACTTATGTTGAAAGGAGATTAAAAGATGGCAACTATATTCATCTGACTTGTACCCATACATACGTGAATTTACTGAACTCATCTCTCTGCCTTTAAATTTGTCCATAATTATCCATGATGAAAAAACAAAATGACTGGAATTCACATAAAAAACAAAAACCAAATAATAATGGCAGCTTACATCCTTTCTAAAATGGAGCAGTTTGAACAAAATGATAATGTCTCTTTTATTCCAAAGTTCAGTGATGCATTTTGTACCTCTACAAGATGGAGCTAGGGTTGTTCCAAGTTATTTTGAGGAGTCACAGGCAATCAAACATTTCTTCTCCTAGAGTGATTTTTCCAAATCAATAGTAAATTCTTGACTATGCTTGCTTTGTCAATTTACATGGAAAAGTGTATGTATTTCATGGGCTATATATGAGGGACTTGACAGGGTTTTCAGGGATTTAGAGTCTTTTCATATTAAAATCAATGTCAAGTCTCCAGGTAGAGTCTGAGGGAAATACATCCATGTATTTCCAGAATGGGCTGAGAGTAACAGCCCTTTGGATAACATGGCCTTTATGGACAGGTGATTAATGCTCACTATTTGAGAAAATGGTAATTTTTCCATCAGTTTTTTTCCTACTGCAATCTTCCAACTACACTCAGCTTAAGATATGAGGCAGTCATCCAATGATTTGATCAGTTTGCAAAGGTGAGTTTGATAGTTTTTCTTACACGAAATCTTTCAACAAAGACTGTAGTTAATATGACAACATTAGTGGCTTCGGTAAGTTATTCTGCCCTTCCAGGTTTATACATAAGCAGAAAGTCCTGGGCACTGAGTGAAAGACTTCAGGGCAGCCTACACAGTAATAAAAATGACAGAGAAGGCTTGTTTTTTAGAAAAATGGTCTACCAACAGCTTGATGACAGAACAAACTGCCAAGACTTGATATTTGGATAATTTTGGAAATTCTTGCTTCCCGTGATAACCACAAAAGCTTCTTTGTCAATTTGAGTGTAATTCTTATTTATATGGGACATTATTTATGAATAGTAAACACAGATTGCTCTATAACAGTTGGCTTTTTGTGGCTAAGCTCAATCCCAATGTTACCAGATGAAATGTCAGAGTAAAAAATAGAAATTTTTATTTAGACTAAAATGCTATTGCAGAATTTGAAGTGAAAAAAATCACTTGACATTTTGGAAATTGTCCTCAGGCTGAGACACTTGCCAAGGGCAGCTTTTCCCATTTGTTGACGATGACTTGGCAGTAGCGCCTTTTGAGAAAGGAACATGTAGTAGAAATACAGTAACATTAGGAAGCCCAAAAACTATTGTTTCAAGGAATGAGTACAAGTTTTATAGTTATGGTTTTATATGTCTTTTATTTTCGCCTGTATTTTGAAAATTCTGTAGAAATGCTTCTAAATTGTTTTAAAATATTTCTACCATCTCATCATTGGTCAGAGGCCATATGGTGTAAAAAAAAGGCCAAAGAAATTTAAGTAGGTACAAGCTTAAATCTGGTGAGCTTTTCACAGTCTTCGTCCTATTAGAAAAAATAATCTACTCTCTGAGCCTCCATATCCTCATGTGTTAATTGGGAATTAACAGTAAGTCCAGCCTCAGAGATATTAAATGAGGTAATATTTATGAAAAATTATGTCATTAATTGCAAATGCTATATATTGATAATCATTACTATTTATTACATCACTGGCAGATCTGGAATATTAGAAAACAAAGTTTCTACAAAGCAATGAAGAGTGAGGCATTCCTCAACTGGGAATTGTCCTCACAGAATGAGCAGTGTTTATTTATTCATTATGGTGTCATGTATTTGTTATCTCCTTGGGAATGGTCAGGCTTTACAAAGATTCCAAGAAGAACAATTAAGAGATGGTACATTGGGAATGCATTCGATACAAGGACCTCATTTTCAGAGCACACTTCCTTCCCTCAGAATCATTTACCACCAGTATTTGTTGACTATAGTCAACAAAATACAAATACAACCAAATGATGTTCAGGATTGGCTTCAATTTTTCTTTTTGGGATCCTTTTAAAAGAAAATTAAGTAAATTGGAAAAAAATAAAGAGCTTGATTGTAGTGCGCTGACACCATTTTCTTCTTTCATGTGTTTGGAATTCCTTTGAGAAGACCTTGGGGTGCTCATTTTCTGTTCCTGAATTACCACACCAGCATTGACACAGTATTATGAAATTGCTTCTTCTCCAGAGAGTTTTGGAAACATCTTTTATAAGGAGTTTCTTCCCTCTGGAAGACACCATATAATCACACCCCAAATTTTGGGCATATGAACAAGATCTTTGTAATGGAGAATGGCTGGTGCTCTTAACATCTTTTTGATGTGCTGGATTTGTGAAAAGGGTCTTTGCCACTGTGGAAGTGATTTCTACTTTACCTGTGGACATTTGAGTCTGTACCTATTTAACTTCATGCTGGGAAGTCTGCTTGGTTGTATTCAAGGCCACTCACCAACAGTTGAATGCTGTGAGAATTCTTGACATCATTTTGCTGACTGTAAAGACCATACTTCTTTGAAGGTGGTCTTTATCTCCCATTTCAGACTTGATTGTATCTGCAAGCAGAGTAATTAAGTTCACTTTGGACAGGGTTTGGTGTTTTTTAACTGGTCTTCAGATATCTCACAATTCCTCTGTTCTGTCCACTCTGCTGAGTTGAACAATTTACTTGGCTTTTGTCATTGGCATTTATTTTAGTTCCTTTCCCTTTAATTTCTGTGAAGCATAAAGATATCTCAGGCCTTTTACTGGGTCATTACAAATGTGCAATTAGTTTAGCCAAGTGGCCCTGTCTGATGTACTCTGCATACAAGATAATTCCTTAGCGATGTCATCCAAGAAAGTCCTCTAGTTCTGCAAAAATTAACCTGAATTTATTTCACTGAGGAACAGGGACACCTACAGTGTTTCAGTGCATGAATTGCAGTAATAAGTAGTAAATAGCATAAAGTCACTAGATACCAAGTGGTTATGATCATGTCTCATTGTTCCCCCACTCATTCTTATTTTTATTTTTTATTGTTTTTTTTTAAATATATACACATTAGGATTCATTTTGACAAAATTATAAAAACATGGAATATAAATTGTTCTAATTCAGTCTTTATTACTTTTCCTTCCTTCCCTTTCTCCCTCCCCCATTCCCTTCCCTCTACCCTACTGGTCTTACTGCTATTTACATATAGTTTTTTTTTTTTAATTAGTGCCTTGTGGATGTACATGATGGTGAGATTCACTGTGATATATTCATGTATGTACATAGAAAATATAGGTCAGATTCAGTCCAAGATTCTTTCCTTATCCTGTCCCTCCTAACTTCCTTTCAATCCCCTTCATCTGCTCCACTGATCTTTCTTCTATTTTTTTATATCCCCCCCACACTTATTTGAATTAGCTTCCATATATCAGAGAAAAAATTTGACCTTCAACTTCTTGGGACTGGCTTGTTTCACTTAGCCTGATAGTCTCCAGTTCCATTCATTTACTGGCAAATGCCATAATTTCATTCTTCTTTATGGCTGAGTAATATTACATTGTGTATATATACCACAGTTTCTTTATCCATTCATTGGTTGAAGTGCACTTATGTTGGTTCTATAGCTAAGCTATTGTGAATTGGGCCACTATAAACATTCATGTGGCTGTGTCATTGCAGTATGCTGATTTTAAGTTCTTTGGGTATTCACTGAGGAGTGGGATAACTGGGCCAAATGCTGGTTCTATTCCAAGTTTTCTAAAGAAGTTTCATACTGCTTTCCAGAGTGGTTGCACCATTTTGCAGTCCTACCATCAATATATGAGTGTACCTACGTCTTTCCCTACATTCTCATCAGCATTTACTGTTGCTTGTATTCTTGTTAATTGCCATTCTGATTGGAGTGAGATGAAATCTCAATGTAGATTTAATTTGCATTTTCCTAATTTCTAGAGATCTTGAAAATTTTTTCACATATTTGTTAACCACTTATATTTCTTCTTTTGAAGATAAACCATTTATTAATTGGTTTATTGATTTATTTACTAGGGCTAAGATTTTTTAGTTCTTTGTATATTCTGGATATTAATGCCCTGTCTGAGGAGTAGGTGGCAATGATTTTCTCCTATTCTGTAGGTTTTCTATTTATACTCTGAATCATTTCTTTCACTGTTCAGAAACTTTTTAATTTGATGTCATCACATTTATTGAGGAAATTGGTTCCTGTGCCAATATGTTGGAGTGTTGAGCCTGCATTTTCTTCTTGCAGATTCAGGGGTTCTGGTCTAAACACTAGGTCTTTGAGGCACCTTGAGTTGACTTTTGTGACTTTTGTGAGAGAGGGGACAAATTTCATCCTGCCACATAAGGATTTCCGGTTTTCCCAGCACCATTTGTTTAAAAGGCTATTGTTTCTCCAAACTATGTTTCTGGCACTTTTGTCCAGTATCAGATAACTGTATTTATGTGTATTTGTCTCTGTGTCTTCTATTCTATTCTGTTGGTCTTCATGACTGTTTTGGTGTCAGTACCATGCTGTTTTTGTTACTATAACTCTGTAGTATAATTTGAGATCTGAGATTGTGATGCCTCCTGTTTTGCTTTTCTTGCTGATCATTGCTTTGGCTATTCCAGTTCTCTTATATTTCCAAATTAATTTTATAAATGCTTTTTTCTAGTCCTATGAAAAATGGAATTGGCATTTTGATGGGAATGACATTGAATCTGTATAGAACTTTTGGTAGTATGACCATTTTGACAATATTAGTCCTACTGACCCAAGAACATGGAAGGTCTTTCCTTCTTCTAAGGTCTTCTTCAATTACTTTATGTAGTGTTCAATAGTTTTCATTGTAGGAGTCCTTCAACTCTTTTTTAAAAAGGTATTTTTTAGTTGTAGATGGACACAATACCTTTATTTTATTTATCTTTTTTAATATGGTGCTGAGAATCAAATCCAGTGCTTCACACATGCCAGGCAAGCATTCTACTACTGAGCCACAACCCCAGCCCCTTCACCACTTTTACTAGATTTATTCCCAAGTATTTTTTTTTTGAGACTATTGTAAATGGGATAGTTTTCCTAATTTCTCTTTCAGTTGATTCATCATTGGTGTATAAGAATGCAATTGATTTATGGGTATTAATTTTATATGCTGTCACTTTGCTGAATTCATTTAGGAGTTCCTGAGTTTTCTGGTGAAGTTTTTTTGGGTCTTCTAAATATAGAATCAAGTCATTAGCAAATAGGGATATTTTGAATGCTTGTTATTTGTATCCCTTTAATTTCCTAATTTCTGATTAGGGTTTCAAGGACTATGTTGAATAAAAGTGGTGAAAGAGGGCATCCCTGTCTTGTTCCAGGTTTTAGAGGGAATGCTTTCAATATTTCTCCATTAACGATGATGTTGGCCTTGAGCTTAATGTATCTAGCTTTTACGATGTTCCGGTGTGTTCCTACTATCTCTAATTTTTCTGGTGTTTTGAATATGAATGAATGCTGAATTTTGTAAAATGTTTCTTTTTCCTGTATCTATTGAAATAATAATGTTATTCTTGACTTTCATTTTATTGATGTGATGAATTACATTTATTTATTTCTGTGTTGAGCCAATCTTTCATCCCTGGGCTGAAACCCACTTGATCAGGGTGCACTATCTTTTTAATATGTTTTTGCATGTGATTTGCCAGTATTTTAATAAGAATTTTTACATCAATGTTCATCAGGGAAATTGGTCTGAAGTTTTCTTTCCTTGCTGTGTCTTTGTCTGGATTTGTTGTCAGGTGATACTAGCTTCATAGAATGAGTTTGGAAGGGTTCCCTTGTTTTCTATTTTGTGCAAAATTTGAGGAGGATTTGTATTAATTCTTTGAAGGTCTGGTATAACTGGGCTGAGAATCTATCAGGTCCTGGGCTTTTCTTTATTGGTAGGCTTTTGAAGGTATCTACATTTTCTGTGACTTCTTGATTCAATTTGTGGAGGTCATATGTCTCTAGAAATTTATCAATGTTTTCAAGGTTTTCTATTTTGTTGAAGTATAAATTTTCAAAATAGTTTCTGATTGTCATATGTATTTCAGTAGTGTTCATTGTGATATTTTCTTTTTCATCATGGATTTTAGTAAATTGAGTTTTTTCTTTCTTTCTCTTGGTTAGCTTGGCTAAGGGTTTGTCAATTTTATTTATTGTTTCAAAGAATTACCTTTTTTGTTGATTATTTTGTTTCAGTGTCATTGATTTTGGCCCAGATCTTGATTATTTTCTGTCTTTTATTGCTTTTAGTGTTGATTTGTTCTTTTTCTCGGGCTTTGAGATGTCATATTAGATTGTTTCTTTGTGACTCTATTGTTTTAATGAATGAACTCAATCTCAATGCAATGAACTTTCTTCTTAGAACTGCCTTCTTACTGTCCCAGAGATTTTTTTTTTTTTGGTACCAATGATTGAACTCAGGGGTACTCGACCACTGAGCTACATCCCCAGCCCTATTTTGTGTTTTATTGAGAGACAGGGTCTCACTGAGTTGCTTAGCACCTCACCATTCTGAGGCTGGCTTTGAACTCATGATTCTCCTGTCTCAGCCTCCCAAAGTGCTGGGATTACAGGCATGCACCAATGTGCCTGGCTCCTATTTTTAATTTTATGATTTATTTTTAATTTCATTCCATTTTGATCTGTTACAATGCAAAGTGTTATTTCTTTTTTTTTTTTTTTTGTATTTTCTAAGGGTTCCTTTGTGGCCTAAGATATGATCTATTTTAAAGATGGATCCATGTGCTACTGAGAAGAAAGTGTATTCAGTCATTGATGGATGAAATATCCAATATATGTTTGTTAAGTCTAAATTATTAATTGTACTTTTTAGTTTTATAGCTTCTTTATTTAGTTTTTGTTTGGAGGATCTATACAGTGATGAGAGAAGTATGTTAAAGTTACCCAGTATTATTGTGTTGTGGTCTATTTGATTCTTGAAATTGAGAAGGATTTGTTTGAAGTATGTAGATGCTCCATTGGGGCATAAATATTTATGATTGTTATGTCTTGTATAATTCCCTTAAGATGTATGGAATGACCTTTTTTATCCCTTCTGATTAACTTTGACTTGAAGTCTACTTCATTTGATAAGAGAATAGAAACCTCTGCTTTTTACAAGATCTATATGAATAATATATTTTTTTCCCATCCTTTTACCTTTCAGTCTGTGAATATCTTTACCTATGAAGTGAGTCTCCTGGAGATAGCTTATTGTTGAGCCTTTTAAATTCAATCTGCAAGTATATGTCTTTTAATTGATGAGTTTAAGCCATTTACATTCAGTTTTATTATTGAGATATAATTTTTATTCCCTGTCATTTTGATTTACTTCTAGTTTTTAATTTGAATTAGTTTCTCCATTGACTCACTGTTCTTTTAGTGTAGTTCTTCCCTTTGCTGGTTTTACTTTTATTTTTCATTTCTTCTTCATGAAATATTTTTTTGAGTATGTTTTATAGGGCAGGCTTTCTAGTTGTGAATTCTTTAAACTTTTGTTTATCATGAGATGTTCTTATTTTATCATCAATTCTGAAGCTTAATTTTGCTGATTCTAGTATTCTTGGCTGGCATCTATTTTCTTTCAGAGCTTGGTATATATTGTTCCAAGACTTTCTAGCTTTGAGAGTCTGTGCTGAGATATCATCTGAGATCTGGATTGATTTTCCTCTAAATGTAACCTGTTTTGGTTTCCTCTCTGACAACCTTTAAAATTTTATCCTCATCTTGTACGTGAGGCATTTTCATAATAATGTTCCTTGGTGTGAGTCTGTTGTAATTTTGTACATTTAGGGTCCTCTAAGATTCTTGTATTTGATTTTTTATTTCATTCTTAAGGTTTGAAAATTTTCTAATATTATTTTATTGAAGAGATTGTGCATTCCTTTGGCTTGTATCTCTGAGTCTTCATCTATTCTGATAAATCTTACATTTGATCTTTTCATGTTATCCCATATTTCTTCAAAGTTCTGTTCATGGTCTCTTAAAATCTCTTCTCCATGATCAACACTATATAAAATACTATATTTTGTCTTCATTGCCTGAAACTCTGCCTCCTAAGTGCTCTGGTCTGCTTGTGATGCTTTCCATTGAATTTTTAATTTGGTTTATTGATTCTTTCATTTTGATGATTTCTGCTTGATGTATATCAGAATCTTTATCTCTTTATTGAAGTGATGGTTCAATTCCCATTTTCTCTCTGATTTCACTCCTTACATTATTCTTTACATCACAGATCAGTTTAACTATGAACATTCTAAACTACTTCTTTGACATTTCTTCCACTGTAGTGTCAATGGATTTTGTTAATGAGGTATTTTGGTTTGTTTGGGTGATTTTTTTCCTTACTTTTTCATGTCATTGGCATATTATTTAATCTTCAGGTGATAGAGCAGCTACTATTTTTTTTTTGTTGTTACCAGGGGTTGAATTCAGAGGTACTCAACCACATCCCCATTGAGCCACATCCCCAGCCCTATTTTGTGTATCTACCCATCTAACAGTATAAATTGAAGGCAGTAGATTTTCTACCCTGTGGACTTATAGTGTCCCTGAAGTTTTTGAATACCTCATAATTTATAGGGAGACAAATAATAACCAATGCAAACAATATACAGCATTAAACCAAATAGTTTCTGCTGTGACATCTATAATGTTAATTGTCACAATAAACAGAAATGATGTGATTGGTTATTGCCCACAGTAAAAATAGTGAGTTTGCAAAAGGGTTTGCAATTTTAAATGACAGACAGGAAGTATTTTAGTTGGCTTTTTCACAGCTGTGACTAAAAGACCTAACAAGAACAATTTTATAGGAGGCAAAGTTTACTTAGGAGCTCACAGCTTCAGAGGTCTCATTCTATAGAAGGAGAGCTTCATTTCTTGGGGCTTGAGATGAGGCAGAACATAATGGTGGAAGAGTGTGTCACAGGGAAATGGCTCACCTGATGATCAGACATCAGGGAGACTCCACTCACCAGATACAAAATATAAACCCCAGAGGTATGTACCCAATAACCTACCTCCTCCAGCCACAACCCACCCTCCTTCAGTTTTCACTCAATTCAGCCCAATCATGGGATTAATTCACTGATTGGATTAAGGCTCTCAAAACCTAATCATTTCTCATCTAAACCCTCTTAATTCTTACATTGTCTCATACATGAGCTTTTGGGGGACACCTCATATCCAAACCATAACAGGGAGAGAACAGACGTGATGTAGATTGTAATAATTATGAGGGAAGAGGAGAGAAATATAAGTAAAAAATTGAAGGAAGAGTGAAAGAGAGAACAATAGAGATTGGCTGTTAGCAGAAGAAAAGAGAGAAAGTGAATCAAGGGAAACAAGTAAGTGAGAGAAATAAAAATATATAAAGTAAAGTTTTAAAAATTAAAAATAAAAATGAAAAAATGCAAACCAAACCAAAATATGCTAATCAAACCTCCTAATCCTCAGAATACTGATCCATGAAAAACAACTGGCTTCAAAAATGCTAGAAATAAGAAAAAAACAAAAATATGAATATAAGTGTACATGAACTATTCATGTCACAATTAAACAGAAAAACAAAAAGAAAAACAAGAAAGAAAAATTAAAATAAAAGAAATCTCAATGAAAAGTTAAAAAATAGTTTCTGTTGGAGCTCAAGCTTTCTCAACTTCCCTTCCTAGCACTGTTAACTGGGGTGGGTGGTTTGATGCCTGCTTCACCCTCAGGGTATGCTTGCTGGAGTGTGAGAGGAAATCCCATAGGAGGAACCCCTGGAGGTATGGTTTAGGCTTAGGTAGGCTCTAGGTTTTTCACTGAATGGTGATTGGTCTGAAGAGTTTAAATCAATGCACCTCCAAGGGCCCAGCAGTTGACAATCCATGTTTGAATCCTGCTCCCCAGGGGATCATCTCTGGGTTCCACTCATGCAATGGAGGAACCAATTCTTAGTCTCTTCTGTCACCTGCAGACTCCATGTTTACTAGTGTTTGGGGTTCATTCTCTAAACTCAATCTCTCCTGCCCCTGCCTTTTCAAATTCCTGTCCAGGTACATCACTCCCTGCTAGTCCTGCAAGCAGTCAGATTGGGGATGGGGGACGGTTGGGTGGGTTTCTCCAACCTGTATTTCCATGTGTAAACCCCTCTCCACATTTAATTTTTTCCTGGTCACTTGGGTAAAATCTATATTCTGCCTTCTTGAAACCTACTTTTCTTAATTTCTCTTTCAGTAGATTCATCATTGAAGCATAGGAACATGATTAATGTTGATCTTGTATCCTGCTACTTTGCTGAGTTTCTTTATTAGCTCTAGAAGTCTTCTGGTAGAGTATTTTGGGTCTTGTAAATATAGAATCATGTCATCAGCAAACAGATACTTTGAGCTTTTCTTTTCCTGTTTGTTTCCCTTTAATTTCCTTCTCTTGCATAATTGCTCTGGCTAGAGTTTCAAGGACTATGTTGAATAGGAGTGGTGAAAGTGAACATCTTTGTCTTGTTCCATTTTTTAGACGGGATACTTAGTTTTTCTCAATTTATATAATGTTGCCCTTGGGTTTGCCATATTTAGCCTATCATCTGATTCTTGTCTTTAAGTCTTTTGATGTGGTGAATTACATTTATGGATTTCCATATGTTGAACCAACCTTCATTCCTTGGATGAAACCTACTTGATCATGGAACATGATCTTTTAAATGTGTTTCTGTATATAATTTGCCAATATTTTATTAAGCATTTTGGCATCTATGTTCATCAAGAATATTGGTCTTAAGCTTTCTTTTCTTGATGTATCTTTGTCTGGTTTTGGTATCAAGATGATACTGGCTTCATAGAATGAACTTGGGAGTTATCTTTTTCTATTCCATGGAATAATTTGAAGAGAATTGGTATAAGTTCTTCTTTAAGGGTTTGGTAAAACTTAGCTGAGAATCTATTCAGTCTGGTCCATTCTTTCTTGGAAGGATTTTGATAGCTTATTCGATTTCATTACATGAAATTGATTTGTTTAAATTTTCTATATCCTCCTGGTTCATTTGGGTAGATCATATGTGTCTAGGAATTGGTCAATACCTTCAAGATTTTCTAGCTTATTGGAGTATAAATTTTCAGAACAGTTTCTGATGATCCTTTGGGTTTCAGTAGTGTCTGTGGTGATATTTCCTTTCTCATCTCAAATTTTGTTTATTTGAGTTTTTCCCTCTTTCTTTTGTTTAGTTTTACTCAGGGTTTATCAATTTTGTTTTATCCTTTAAAAAGAACCAACTCTTTGTTTCATTGATATTTTGTATTTTTCATTTTCAATTTCATTGATTTCAGCTCTGATTTTTTTATTGTCTGTCTTATACTGATATTTGTATTGGTATCTTCTTTTTAAGGGCCCTGACAGGTAGATTATTTATTTGATATCTTTCTATTCTTTTAATATGTGATCTCAATGTTATGAACTTTCCTCTTAGAACTTCCTTCATATTGTCCCAGTGATGTAGATAAGTTGTATCCCTATTATCATTTACTTATAAGTATTTTTAATTTCTCCTGATTTTTCTGATACTCATTCATCATTCAAAAGTGTATTATTTAATCTTTAAGTATTACAGTGGTTTTCATTTTTTAATTTAATTTTTAATTTCATTCATTTATGATCTGATACAATGCAAGGTATTATCTCTGATTTTTGGATTTACTGAGATTTGTTTTGTGACCTAAAATATGGTCTACTTAGAAAACATTCCACGTGCTGCTGGAAGAAAGTGAATTTGGGTGGGAGCACAGGCCAAGGCCCAGGACAGCTTCCAGGGACCTCCATGGAGCTTAGCCAAGGTCAGGCCCAAGACTGATAACTGCCAATCTGCTGACCCACATGGGAACCCAGACCCAGGCCCAGAACCACCTCCAGAGACCCCTTCAGGAACCCTGGCCTAAGTGTGGCCCAGGACTGCCCCCTGTTCTGCTCCAGAGCCCCTGTCAACTTGCAGGAGCCCAGGCCAAGTCCCAGGACCACCTCCAGGGTCCTCTGCATGAGCCCAGCCAAGGTCAGGCCCAGGACACCCCCCTGTACTGATCTGCTGACCCATGCAAGAACACAGACCCAGGCCCAGGACTGCCTACTGGTACCCCTGTGGGAGCCCAGGCCAAGGTCAGACCTACAGCCCCCCCAGGCCTGTGTGAGAGCCCAGGCCCAGGACTGCCCCTGCACAGAGTCAAGGTCCATGCTGTTACTCCCTTCCTGTATCCATTTTGGGACACTGAACCCATTGCCATAGCTCTCCCTATGTAGTAGCCTCCACCTTGGGACAATAGACAGGGCCTGGAGGCAGTGGCCCACCACAGCTCAATACACCATAGCACTACATCTCTAATAAATCAGCCCAAAGCCATTGTAAGTCCCACCCTTTCAGCCCCATCTCTAAAAGTGTTTGCATTCATCTTGGGTCACCCCTACTGCTATCTTGAGCTACCTCCACTACACTGCAGTAGCATCCATCTGAGGACATCTGCTGGGGACTGGAAGTGAACTCCAAGGTGAGGTACAGGTAATCTGTAGGGTCACTACAAGATTATAGAATAAAAACCACAATACCTCAGATTGGCACTGCAAGAAAGGAAGACACATAATCAACATGAACAGACAAGGGAAGAAAATGCTCCAAACAAATTAAGATATTACAATAATAGAGTCCATTGACAGCACAGTTGATGAAATTTCAGAGAAAGAATTCAGAATATATGTAATTAAAATGATCTGCAAGTTAAAGAATAACTTAAGTGAGCAAATACAGGCAAAATTGATCACTCCAACAAAGGAATAAGAGACCAAACAGAGGCAATCATTGATCACTCCAACAAAGAAATAAGAGAGCAAATAAAGGCAACCATTGATGACACCAACAATGGTAACCATTGATGACACCAACTTTACCACTGAGCCACAACCCTATCCCCTGAGTCATTTGTTCTTTTGATGTTAAGCTTTTTGAGTTCTTTATATATCCTGGAGATCAGTGCTTTATCTGATGTGCATGTGGCAAAAATTTGCTCCTGGAATGTAGGCTGTCTGTTCACCTTATTGATTGTGTATTTTGCTGGGAAGAAGCTTTTTAGTTTAAATCCACCCCATTTATTGATTCTTGCTTTATTCATGGCACTTTAGAAGTCTTGTTAAGGAATTCAGGGCCTAATCCAATGTGATGAAGTTTATACAATCAATAAACAAATATATGAAGAAATGTCCAACATCTCTAGCAATTAGAGAAATGCAAATCAAAACTACTCTAAGATTTCACCTCATACCAGTCAGAATGGCAGTTATCCAAAATACAAGCAACAATAAGTGCTGGCAAGGATGTGGTGAAAAAGGCACACTCAAATATTGCTAGTGGGACTACAAATTGGTGCAACCTATCTGGAAAGCAGTATGGAGATTCCTTGGAAAACTTGGAATGGAAAAACCATTTGACCCAGCTATCCCACTCCTCAGCCTATACCCTAAAGACTTAAAAACAGCATACTACAGTAATGCAGCCACTTCAATGTTTATAGCAGCACAATTCACAATTGCTAAACTGTGGAAACATCCTAGATGCCCTTCAATAGATGAATGGATAAAGAAACTGTGTTATATATACACAATGGAATATTACTCAGCATTTCTAGAGAATAAAATTATGGCATTTGAAGGTAAATGGATGGAGTTGGAGAACATCATGCTAAGTGAAGTAAGCCAATCCCCAAAATGAAATGCCAAATGTTCTCTCTGATTAGTGGACGCTGATACATGAGGAGGGTGGGGATGGGGAGCTTGGGAGAAATGAAGGAACTTTGGATGGGATGAGGGAGATGAGGGAGGGAAGAGGGAATGGGAGTGGCAAAAATGGTGGAATGAGATGGACATCACTAAGTATATGTATGAAGACATGAATGATGTGACTCTATTGTATTTGCAACCAGAGAGATAGAAAATTGACCTCTATATATGTACAAAGACGGGAATGGGAAACATAAGAGAAATAGAGAAACACTGGATGCGACATGGGGGAGGTGGGGGGCAGGAAAGGGGAATGGGTATAGTAAAGATGGTTGATAAAAAATATATATAATTATATATATATACTGTTCATTGAAAGTGCATATAAAGGTGTTTAATATGAAGAATTTAATCTGCTTATAATTTTGTGCAAAGTTAGAAAAATTATGATTGTAACAATTTTTTTCTATTTGCCTTAACAAATGTTTTCAGTGAACAGTGTGTACAGCTTCTGAAAATTTGTTTTTTT
>PVHX01022220.1:0-28114 GCA_004024805.1 Geosciurus inauris | reverse complement strand
ACAGCAACATCCAAACTGGTATTTGCCCAAATATTATCTGGGTACTGTGGCCAAGCCACAATGACCCATAGAATTAACCATCATAGATAACAAGATCACTCCAAGCCAAGCAGTTCTTCTAGGAGGACAATTAAACTGGAATAGAGACTGCAAAGCCAGGATGTCTGGGTACCCACATTTGGGCAGGAGCTGTCCCCAACCCAAATATTGCCCTGTGGTGCAAGGCTCCCTTCTCTCTCCTCTGCCTAAATCCCATATTTCCCTAATAGTTGCCTCTACCGGGCCCCGTAAGCCTGGGCACCCTGGGTCCTAGAGGTCTCCTGTTAGGTTAGGAAAGCAGCTGCCCCCTTGTAGCCACCATCTATACAAAGAGGCCTTGCAGAAAGAGACCTGGAAACCACACAGACCTCCACCTTGGTTTCCTTGGAGCCTACCACAGGCAGCAGTCCTGAGGCTGCTCTGAGTCACGCCCAGGGCTTCTGAGGGTGGTGAACGCCCCTGTTATACAGGGGCTTTCCTTGCCTGTGGAGCCCTAGGTGAGCCAAGCTCTCCCCAGCATAGGATCTCCAGGGAAGGAGGGAGGGAGGAAAGGAAGGAAGGAAGGGTGAACTTTCTCAGTTGATCTGGCCCTGTGCCAGCCGGAGCATGACTTTGGGTCAACCCCCTCCTATCTGGCTGTCAACCTTGCCTCCATCTTTTTTTTTTTTTTTTTTTGCTACTGGGGACTGAACTCAGGGGCACTCGACCACTGAGCCACATCCCCAGCTCTATTTTGTGTTTTATGTAGAGACAGGGTCTCACTGAGTTGCTTAGTGCCTCGCCCTTGCTGAGGCTGGCTTTGAACTCGGGATTCTCCTGTCTCAGCCTCCCTAAGTGCTGGGATTACAGGCGTGAGCCACTGTGCCCAGCTTCTTGCCTCCATCTTTTTTTTTCTTTTTTGGTACTGGAGATTGAACTCAGGGGCACTTGACCACTCAGCCACATCCCCAGCCCTCTTGCCTCCATCTTAAGCCTACTGAGGCTCTCCCACAAACCAGGCCTGTGCCAGAGCCTGAAGCCACAGCAATGAACAAGGCAGGCATAGTCTCTGTCTTTAGGGTCAGTTGAGCCCAGAGACAAATGCTACACCAATAATAACTGACAGTTGTATTAGATTTGGCAACTGCATGCTCAGAGAGACTCTGAGATTGTGTGCACAGGGCCAAGTCAGGGCAGGCTTTATGAGGAGGTGAAGGATGAAGGTGAGTCAGCCATTCTGAGTGGGGACCATTGTGAGAGGGCCAGGTCTTCCAAAGTGGGGAGGGGCGCTTCCAGGCCTTTTTGTTCCACCCTTATGGAGAGTGACCTCCAGAAGACTTGTGTTATGCATCAGGCATTTCCCTGTACCTGTACTGTGGGCTGGTCAGGACTTGTGCTGCAAAGAGCACTCAGAGACAGAGAGACATGGTTCCTGAGGAATGTCGCATTGAAGGGATCTCCATGAGTGTCTTCAAGGACCTGGGAAAATGTTCATTCTGAAATCAGTCTCACTCTTCCCAAGGCCACCTAGGGCAGAGACCCTTCAGTCCCCTCCCAACCTCTGGGTCCTTGTCTGTCCATCTGTGTCTGCCTCCCCCTGTCTGGACCAACTCCATCTCAAAGGCATCTCAGAGTCCTTAGACCTTGACTCCTCCAGGAACATCTAGGAGACCAATGAAAGCTTCTTGCTGATCTTGTGCTTCTAATAGCTTAATGCATTTAGATGCTAACAAGTCTTTCAGGGACCATCCCTAGAAAGAATCAGAGGGTAGGTTGCAAATGAAGAGGCTTCCAGAAAGCACTGAAGGCAACTTTTACAGACCTAAAAGTCCCTGCATACATGGGGAGGGTCTTCTTAGACTGGGTAGGGGGATCCCTGAGACGGGTGGGGATGTTAGTCCTGCGCTAAGAGAGCTACTTGCTGCCGGAGGTCCAGCCTCAATATCGGGCCTCATGGCTATCATTCCCAGGCCAGTCACTCCCCTGTGTAGACCTCAGCCTCCCAAGGAGACGGAGCCCTTCCTGAGAGGTACCCTGCTACCCAGCCCCATCTCCTCCTGCCAGGGCGGTGTGGCATACAGTCTGTTGTCACTTCTCCACTGAGTGCCTGTCAGAGCCTCAGGTGTCCCTGCACAGTGGGGATGAGTAGAGAGGAACACCTCCAGGACAGTGGGCTAGGCTGACTGAAGGCCCTGTGAGGGTCCTCAGAGAGTGACAGCAGGGAGGAGGCCTAGACTTTGACAGCCCCCCATTCTAGCGTGGCACCTGCTCTGGCTAGGCCTGGAACAGGGGCCTGGGGTGGCCCCTCATCTCAGGAGGCAGCGCAGACCTCCTCCTACTGCCCTGAACAGCATAGCACTCGAGTTATAGAGCCTGTTCATGTAACCGAAAGCTCCGAAAGCTCCGTCCCTGTCCCCAAAGCAAATCAATGCCAATTTAATAATGAGGATGCGGTTTTGAGAACAAGGAAAGAGAAGCTTTATTGCTTTGTTAGCAAAGGAGATACACAGGGGACTCCTGTCCCAAAGGCTGTGAGTCTCTCAATCAGGGAGGGGGGGGTTAAAGGGTTACATTCCAGGTGTGCTCTGGTAGGGGGTCCCAGGGCGCCCTGATGTTTGCGTTGGGATTCACTTGTTAATTTGGCAGACATTTGCTTCCCAGATACTCAGCAGGCATCTCCTTCCTGAAATGGGTGTGTTCCAGGGCAGTTAACTAGGGGAAGAAAGGATCACAGCGTCTCCCTAATCTTGCTAGGAGGGGGGGAGAGGGGAGAAGAGAGAAAAAAACATTTAAAAAAAAATCAGCCTTAACTGGGGATATAGCTCAGTTGGTAGAGTGCTTTCCTCACATGCACAAAGCCGTGGGTTCAATCCCCAGCACCACCCAGGAGGGCAGTGGGGTCCCGCAGTGGAAGGGAAAGTGGTTTTCACTTTCCAGTCATTTCCTCTTGTCTCCCAACAGTGAGTGCTCAGTGCTGGCACTCCTGCATTCCTACCCCAGGGCCTGGGGACCCAGGCTCAGTTGCTAGCCTTTCCTCAGTTTCCTTCCCCAGTTTTCAGAGCTAGTACACACAGTGCCCATCGCATTAGTAGAAGCTGAGGCCACACTGAAACCCACTTAGAGTTTCTCTCAGAGTTTTGTTTTTGTGTTTTGTTTTGTTTGTGCTGGGGATTAAACCCAGGGCTCTATATACTAGACAAGTACCCTAACACTGAGCTACATCCCCAACCCAGAGTTGTAAGTTTTGAGTTTCTAAGCACATAATTACTTCATCAAAATCTCTGTGGCTGGGCACAGTGGCGCAAGCCTGTAATCCCAGCACTGTGGGAGGCTGAGGCAGGAGAATCGCAAGTTCAAAGCCTGCCTCAGCAATGGCGAGGCACTAAGCAACTCAGTGAGACCCTGTCTCTACATAAAACACAAAATAGGGCTGGGGATGTGGCTCAGGGGTTGAGTGCCCCTGTACCAAAAAAAAAAAATCTCTGTGAAGGGCCTAGGGTTGTCCTCAGTGGTAGAGGGCTTGCCTAGCACATGTGAGGCACTGGGTTTGATCCTTAGCACCACATAAATACATATAAATAAGAAAATAAAGGTATTGTGTCCATCTACAACTAAAAACAAAAACTCTGTGATGATCTGGCCAAGGTGGTGGCACACACCTGTAAATCCCAGTGGCTTGAGAGACTGAGGCAGGAGGATCACAAGTTCAAAGCCAGCCTCAGCAGCTTAGTGAAGCCCTAAGCAACTTAGTGAGACCTTGTCTCAAAATAAAAAATAAAACAAGCCGGGCACAGTAGCACAAGCCTGTAATCCCAGCACTTAGGGAGGCTGAGACAGGAGAATCGTGAGTTCAAAGCCAGCCTCAGCAATGGCGAGGCGCTAAGCAACTCAGTGAGACCCTGTCTCTACATAAAACACAAAATGGGGCTGGGGATGTGGCTCAGTGGTTGAGTGCCCCTGAGTTCAATCCCCAGTACCAAAAAAAAATTAAAAATTAAAAATAAATAAATAAAACAGCACTGAGGATGTGGCTCAGTGGGTAGGTGCTGCTGGGTTCAATCCCTACTATATATATAAAAGAATCTCCGTGAAGAGTTGTATATAAAAGGGAATCCTAGGGCTGGGATTGTAGCTCAGCGGTAGAGCGCTTGCCTCGCATGCGTGAGGCCCTGGGTTCGATCCTCAGCACCACATATAAAGCAATAAAATAAAGACATTGTGTTCATCAACAACTAAAAAAAATTAAAAAAAAAAAAAAAGGAATCCTAATCAGGAACCCCATTCCTCTTGCTGCATGAGCTTGAGGCACCATGAGGACCCCAAGAGCTATCTGGGCACCTCCAGGCTCAACAGAACCTGCTGGGATTACTTCAGACTCCAGGTGGCCTTCTTGCAGGTGCCTTGGGAGGGTACAGGAGGGAGTCAGACAGAGCAGATGTCACTAGACCTCATTTCTGGAGGGAGGGCTGACCATGAGAGTAACTGTCTGTCTCTTCATCCAGAGAAGAGCAAGGCTGCAGCTGTGGCCTTGGGCAGTTTCCCAGCAGGTGAGCAGACTGAACTGTCTCTGAGACTAGGAGAGCCACTGACCATCCTCTCTGAGTAAGTCTGTGGGCCCTGGGCACCTGAAGATGCACTAATGGGAGAAGAGGCGCTTCGGGAAAAGCCCCAGGCCTTTTCTAAAACACTGGCATGTGACCGTGGCCCTGTGGTGGGTTTTAAGCAGCGTGACACATCCACAGGGAGAGACAGAGGGGTCGGGAGTCTTGGATCTGCCATCTGCTATCTACCCTGTCCAGGAGGGGTCTGCACTGGCTGGTGCAAGAAAGGGTGGGGAACAGGTGGCTGCAGGCGTCAGCCTGAGAGGGTCCTTATGAACCCCAAATGAGCAGTTCCCAGGACCTTGGCCCTTCTGTAAGAGGTACCCCTTCTGCTTTCTCTCTCCAGGGATGGAGACTGGTGGACGGTGCTGTCAGAAATCTCAGGGAGAGAGTACAGCGTCCCTAGCATGCATGTGGCCAAGGTCTCCCAGAGGTGAACACACTCCCCGCCCTGCCTGCCTTTGGAGACCTCCTTTCCACAAGTCTTCTCCCTTATGGCCAAGCCCCAGCCCCGCCCTGACTGAAGCTGGGAAATGAGGAGAACAACAGATTCCAGCACCCACTGGCCTGTGAGGCAAAGGCCCCACAGAGGAGGTGTCCTGGTGTGGGCTCTGGAGGGTGTCCAGGATCTAGTGGTGCAGAGTGAGAGGCAAATGTGACAGATGGGCACAGTCTGAAGTGTCTTGAGGCAAGAAAATAAGGGCCGTTCTTAGGAAGAGGAAGACTTGGAAAGAGGAGACATAGGGGTGCTGGGGTTTGGGCAGTGTTGGGAGAGAGGCCGGCATCACCCTAGAGGCTCTTAGGAATAAGGCCTGCAGGCAAAGAATACCAACTGACCCCTTGAGGTTGTCCTCCTCATCCCTGTAGCTAGGACTAGCAGGACAAACTGGAGGGGACCTCTGAGTCCCTGAGGCCTGCTCTTCATGATACAGAGAGAACTGTGAGACCCAGAGAACAAGGGAGGGAGGGCCACACCAAGGTCACACAGAGCAGTGGAGGGGTTCCAGTAACTTTGTGGCCCACCCCACCCCCCAGCACAGCTGACCACTGTCCCTCTCCTTGCTCTTCCTCCTCCAGGTGGCTGTATGAGGGCCTGAGCCGGGAGAAGGCGGAGGAGCTGCTGTTGTTGCCTGGGAACCCTGGAGGGGCTTTCCTCATCCGGGAGAGTCAGACCAGGAGAGGTGGGTGCACGGCCCAGCCCTGCTGTCCCTGAAGGGGAAGCATCCCACCCAGAACAGGCTGCCCCTCACTCCTTGCCATTCACTCAGCTAGCCAAGATTTCCTGTGGAGGCCAGGCTGGGAGATGGAGCCAGGCCAGAGAGCAGAGGCGAGGTGGCTGACGGGAGCAATCAAGGGAGGCTTCATGGAGGGCTGGACTAAGTTGAAAGTTGGGACCCCAGGCTGCAGGACACTGTGGGCTACACTGAAGGACAGGAAGTTAGAGACCACCAACAGCAGAGTCGGAACGTCCTCAGATGCCAGGCAGAGAAGCTCGAGTTTTCTCCCTTAAGACTGTGGGAGTTGTTACTCAGCAGAGAGGGCTGAGCATGTTTGGGGGGAATGAGGGACTCTAAGTGTGTTCTGTGGGCCATGAACTTAGAGGTAGAGGGAAGGGAGGGGCGATTTATGGAATGCTGGAAATCATATCCTTCTCCGAGAAAATCACAGTCCATGCCAACACAGGACTTCTCGGGCCTTGGCCTTCGTCTAGTTGGGTTTCTCACATGCTTTGAATGCAGGAGCTGAGCCTGTGGTAACACTCCCTCCATGTCCATGCTTTCACCAAGTGCTTCTCAAGTCCCTACCCCGTGGGAGGCTTCAGCAAGGAAAAACTGTCCTGCTGCCTCTGTTTGACCTCCTGACATCTCTAAGAAGCAAGTAGTCATGGTCTTGATCTCAGGAGCCGTGATCACAGGTTACTCACACGCTTTAGGGAGCAGCTCTATTTGAGATTTGTACTTGTCACCCAAATGCCAAGAGCCAAGCATGATGACACTTAGGAGGCCAAACGTGAAGAGTACCAGTGTTGCGTCCATGAGAGCCATTCAACAGTAGAGTAAGAATCGGTGTTTCTAAAAGTGGTATGAATGGTCTACAGCAGGGATCCAGGCTTAGCCAACACTTTGACAACGGAATTTAAGAGTGTAGTCAGAGAGTTCCACTACCCTGGCCAGCAATGATTCCTTCCTCCCCAGGGCACAACATGATCCTGTTCTCTTGGCAAAACATTCATTTCACTCCAGGCATCCAAGAAAGACTTCAGGGGACAATAATGTGGTGATTGCAAGCACAGGGACAGCCGAGAGAAGAGTCACTCAGACCAATGCCTTCCCTTATTCAAACTGACTGACAGGCTCACAGGGTCCTTAGTTCTCTACCTCGGTCTCCCCCTGGAGTCCCATCCAGCACGTCTTTGCCTCTTTTCTCCTTCCCTATGGAGCTCCCTAGGTTGACCTCTCCCAGCTCCTCCTGCTGATTTCTTGGCCACAACCGACCCGCACTCCCACCCTCACCCACCCCTAAGCTGGCTGGGGTAGGAGGATGGCCCCTGTGCAGCCGCTGCAAACAGGAAACCACAGCAGTGCTGCAGACTAGGACAGGCCCTGTAGACCAACAGGGGTGAGCGAGCCTGAGAAGCCACAGGAAGTGCTCCTTGCTCAGTTGCCCCACCCCTTCTCTGGCCTGGTTCAGCCCCAAGAATCCAGTGCCTGGTCCTTGTTACTCTGCCCTTTCCCAAGAAGTCACACATACAAGGGGAAACTGTGTGACTCTAAAGGAAAAGGCCCACAGGAATCCATAAGGATCCACATAATCACTGGGATTAAGGTCCCAGTAGCCAACTGCAAAAGGGAGCGGCTCAGTGTGCAGCTCTCATCAAAAGGAGAGACATAGGCCAGTCTTCTGGGACTGGCACTAACTGTACTATCTCATATCCAATCACGGGTCAAGAAATGAACTTAGTTCAGTGGTTATAGATCTTTTGGTGTCAACCTGGGTGTGAATCAGAATCACCTGGAGGATTTGTGAAAATAAGGACAGCTGGAACTGAGGATGTAGCTCAGTGGTTGAGCACCTACCTAGCATGCGTGAAACCCTGGGTTCAGTCCCCAGAACCACCCAAAATAATAACAACAACAACAGCTGGATCCCCACACCCAGTGCTGCTGATTCAGTGGGGCTGGAGCTGGGCCTGCACACATGCCTTTCCAACAAGCTCTCAGGTGATACTAATGCTGCTGACCTGGGGACCTCTTTTTGAGAACTGCTGATCTAGACCTTGGCTGCAGGATGGAATCACCAGGGGCAGATTTAGAAACTATGGATGCCTGCACCGCATCTGTTTAACTTATGATTTAAATTGGTCAGGAATTCATCTTGGGCTTTGGAAATGAAAGTGTGAGCTGGGTGCGGTGGCTCAAGCCTGTAATCCCAGCACTTAGGGAGGCTGAGACAGGAGAATCGCGAGTTCAAGGCCAGCCTCAGCAACAGCGAGGTGCTAAGCAACTCAGTGAGACCCTGTCTCTACATAAAACACAAAATAGGGCTGGGGATGTGGCTCAGTGGTCGAGTGCCCCTGAGTTCAATCCCCAGTACCAAAAAAAAAAAAAAAAATGAAAATGTGCCCCACACCAGGTGACTCTGAGATGCAACCATCATCAAGACCCACCAGTGAGTGACAGTAGGCAGTAGAGCAGAAACCACAGTGCCTGGCGGGCTGGGTGAACACCATTACAGGCAACGTTTGCTTCAGGTATTCATAAGTAAGTGTGTCCTGGGTCACAGTGTAAATTTTTATTCAGTGGTTTGTGGTCAAAAAAAAGTTTGATACCAAAGCTCTAGGGACCCAAGTAACATCATAGGATGGTGGTTCTCAGATCTGAGGGTACAGGAGTCATCAGGAAACTCGTCAATAACATCAGCTCTTGGGCCTCGCCACCGACCTACTGATTTAGGCTGTTGGGAGCAGAGGCCAGAAATTTGCTTCCTTTTCAAGCTCTTTGGGTGGTTCTTTTGTTTTCATAAGTGTGCAAACGTTTCTAATCTAGGGAATTCAGAAGGAAGTAATGAGACAATGTCAGGCTGGGGGTGTGGCTCAGTGAGAGCTTGTGCTTAGCTTAGTTCAATCCTCAGCACCAAAAAAAAAAAAAAAGAGAGAAAATGTCTTTTACATTATGCATCTTGTGTTTATATAATGAGAGTTAA
The DNA here is from genome assembly GCA_004024805.1 of Geosciurus inauris. Classification (NCBI taxonomy): domain Eukaryota; kingdom Metazoa; phylum Chordata; class Mammalia; order Rodentia; family Sciuridae; genus Geosciurus; species Geosciurus inauris. The sequence continues at coordinate 19,292 of PVHX01022220.1, read as the reverse complement.
CTGTTGACCGAGTGAGTGACACCTAAATTAGCTTTCTTGGGCCCAAAGTCCCAAAGTCTGAAACGGTACTCTGCAGGGGCTCTGAGTCTGTGTAGACCAAGGTGGAAGGTCTGGGATGCTAAGGTCCCAAGAATAGTAATCGCGAGTTCAAAGCCAGCCTTAGCAACAGCAAGGTGCTAAGCAACTCAGTGAGACCCTGTCTCTAAATAAAACAGAAAATAGGGCGGGGGATGTGGCTCAGTGGGTGAGTGCCCTTGAGTTCAATCCTTAGTACCAAAAACAAAAACAAAAAACCCCAAAAAACAGTAATCAGGTCTGGGGGTGAGGAGAGGTCTTCCATCACCCCAGAGTCCTCTGACTCACCTGGTCTTCTTCTAAGCCTGTGGAGAGCCTTATTCTAGGTTCAAGTAGGGCCCAAGTCCTTGGTTATTAAGTGACTTTGTGGAGGTCTCAGGACTGCTCCAGAGGTCCGTGCCAGGGTTAGGGACGGGTCCCAACAGCACCCTCACCTCACCTTCCTGCTGTCCTGTGCCTGTTTTATGTTGGGCACTATAAGGGAGACTGATGAGGAAGATGTGGTTCCTGCCCCCTGGTGGCTCAGCTCTGTCATGACTCAGGTCCTCAGGCAGCAGGCAGGGTGGTCTGAGGGTCAGCATCCCTGAGACCCTCAGCTTCTTGGACACCTCAGCAGAGGAAGTTCAGGCAAGTCCCGATAGACCTACTTCCCACACAGGTCTCCTGATCTGACCCCTCACACCTTTCCCCAGCGTCACTGAAACAGCTGATCCCAGAGGTCCTGGATGTGATGTTGCCTAAGCTGCAAAGATTTCTAGAATCCGGGACTTTACACTTTGCCTTTTTTTTTTTTTTTTTTTTTTTTTTTGTGGGTCCTCCTGCAGTCCCTGCATGGCTTCCACGGTGCCCTCTGGCCCCACTGCCCACCAGGTGCACTGTGAATGCTGGTTCTTTCCACTGTTTCCTCCTGACACAATGTCCTCTCCCAGCCTGGAAAGCCCCTTCTTGCATTTCTCCAGGTCATCTGCAGCATCGATTTGCCAAAGACAAAACCACAGTCACCCCCAGCATGCCTGGGCATTTGGCCTGTGTGCTCCCACCACACGGTCTCTAGTAGGGTCTGGTCTCAAGAGGGCCTTCTGTTCCCAGGGCCAGTAGATCAGTAAAGGCACAATGTGTTTTTGCTCCAAATAATGCAATGATAATAAGTCTTCAAGAACCAGTCCCACCTGGCCACGGTGGTGCACACCTATAATCCCAGCAACTCAGGAGATGAGGTAGGAAGACAACAAGTTCCAGGACAAGCTGGGCAACCGAGCAAGGCCCTGTCTCAGTTTTTAGAAAGGGTATGGATGTAGCTCAGTAACAGAGCACTTGCCTAGTGTGGGCGAGGCTCTGGGTTTTATTTCCTGTATCACAATATAAATAAATAATTTAATTTAATTAAAAAAAATCAGTCCCAATACTATTTGTGCTCACAAATAGCAATAGGAGTGTAAATGGCGACAAGGGGTCCTTAAAACTGCTTGTAGCCCAGGTGTGGTGGCGCACGCCTGTGATCCCAGCACTTAGGGAAGCTGAGACAGGAGAATCGCGAGTTCAAAGCCAGCCTCAGCCACGGCGAGGCACTAAGCAACTGAGTGAGACCCTGTCTCTACATAAAACACAAAATAGGGCTGGGGATGTGGCTCAGTGACTAAGTGCCCCCAGGTTCACTTTCCGGTACCAAAGGGCGGGGGGATCTGAGAGGACGGTGTGCCTTGGAGGCACAGGTAGTAAGCAGGGCAGCACAGGTCATGTATCTAGCTACATATTTTACCCCAATGCTAGGTTTCAAACCCATAGCCTCACACATGCTGGGCAAGCACTATACCACCGAGCTACACCCCCAGCCCCAGCAGGGTATTACAGTACATGAATTTGAAGCCAGGAGGTCTGAGTTATAAAGCAGATGTCCTGGGACTGGAAGAGAGAAGCAGTATTTGGCATTGGCTGGGAGCATGCTGCAGGAAGGAACAGCAGGATACCAGGCAGGTGGGGTGGCAGGGCCAGTCATCACCTACCTTGGTAGGTAAGCTGTCCCCATAGTGGGTTTGGCAGAGTTTGCCTCTTATCCTGAGCCCACCAGTCAGATCTGCACTGTGGCTATTAACCTTTCTGCCCACCTGCAACTGGGGACCAAACTGGCGACTGAAGGCTACATCCAGTCCTTTAAATTTTTATTTTGAGACAGAGTCTCACTAAGTAGCCTAGGCTGGCCTTGAACTTGTGATCCTCCTGCCTCAGCCTCTGAGTAGCTGGGGCTGTAGGCATGTGCCACCTCTCCTGGCCCCATTCTAGTTCTATTAACTGAGGTGACTCTGGTCAGAGTCATGTGGCTAAAGAACCGTGCCAAGGGTGTGAGGTCTTGGTAACTAATTCAGGTGGGTTAGTTAGCCTTCTGGGCCTATGTTCAGGTACTTAGTCCTTTTTCAATCACCCAGCTTTTCCAGGGTCACAGCATAGCTCCAGAAGAGACTCTTCTTTTTTTATATATATATATATATTTTTAGTTGTCAATGGACCTTTATTTATTTATATGTGGTGCTGAGAATCGAACCCAGTACCTCACGCATGCTAGGCAAGCGCTCTACCACTGAGCCAAACTCTAGCCCGAAGAGACTCTTCTTAAAGGTATAGAGTTCCAGGCACTCCCAGAGTCAGAGAATGCATTAAAAAAAAGGAGATTTTTTTTTTTTTTTTTTTTTTTTTTGATACTGGAGATTGAACTAGGGGCACTCGACCATTGAGCCACAACCCCAGCCCTATTTTGTGTTTTATGTAGAGACAGGGTCTCACTGAGTTGCTTAGCGCCTCACCATTGCTGTGGCTGGCTTTGAACTCGCGATTCTCCTGTCTCAGCCTCCCTAAGTGCTGGGATTACAGGCTTGCGCCACCGCGCCTGGCTAAAAAAAAAGGAGATTCTTATTTTGTGGCACTGGGGATTGGACACAGGGCTCTCTACCACTAAACTACATCTCCAACACCCTTTGTGTGTGTGTGTGGGCGGGGGTGTGCTAGGGATTGAACCCAGGGCCTTGTACATGAAGGCAAGCACTCTACCAACTGAGCTATATCCCCAGCCCTCCAACTCCCTCTTTTGTTGTTGTTGAGACAGAGTCTCACTAAATTAGGCCAATGTGGCCTGGAACTTGTGATCCTCCTGCCTCAGTCTCCTGAGTCACTGAGATTACAGGTGTGCCCACCATACCCAGCTTGGATCACCTTTTAAATTCACTTTGCAGTTTTAATAGCTTTTTGTAGATTCCTTATTATTTTCTGTATATAGAATCATCTTATCTGGAAGTTAAAAACATTTTTACTATTCATTTTCCAAGCTAGGATGGTGGTGCATGCCTATAATCCAAAGGATTTGGGAGGCTGAGGCAGAAGGATCACAAGTATGAGGCCAGTCTTAGCAATTTAGCAAGATCATGTCTCAAAGTAAAAAGAACTGGACTTGCAGCACAGTGGTAGAGCACTCTGGGGTTTAATCCCCAGTGCTGAAAAAAAGAAAAGAAAAAAGAAAACTCTTTTCCATATGTCTTTTATTTTCTTGCCTGATTGCACTTGCTAGGACCTCTAACATAACATTATTTAGAAGTGAGGAGAACATTATTGCTTTGTTTCCAATCTTAGAAGGAAAAATTCAGTCTTTCTCATTCAGTATGATGTAGGTTTTTCTCAGATGTTCTGTATAAGGCTGAGAGGAAGTATCAGAAATGTCCATGGTCCCCCTAGAAATGTCCAAGTCTTAATCCCAAGAACCTGTGAACATGTTACTTTACATTGCAGAAGAGAGTTTGTGCAGTTGTTTTGTAATACTGGGAGTTGAACCTAAGGCCTCACGTGCTTGGCAGGTGCTCTGCCACCGAGCCTCAGCCCCAGCCCCAGCCAGCCCTCGCACATGTGATTGAGTTAAGGATTATTGTTTTATGATCCACCCCCACCCCTAGGTGCTAGGGATCAAACCCAGGACCTTGCACATGCTAGGCAAGTGTCCTACTACTGAGCTACATCCCCCGTACCTAGTTAAGGATTTTGAGGTGAGGAGATGACTTTGGATTATCCAGATGTACTCGATGTAATCACAAGGATCCTTCCAAGAGGAAGGCAGGAGGGTCAAAATGAGAGATTGGAAAGTGTCACTGGCTTGGAAGATGGAAGAAGAGGCTATGAATGTAGGACTGCCGATGTCTTCTACACACTGGACAAGGCGAGGGGATGAGTTTTCTAGAGCATGCAGAAGGATCACAGCTCGTATTAACACCATGATTTAATTAATTAGTCAATTAATTATTTTGTACCAGGGATTGAACCCAGGGATGCTTAACCACTAAGCAACATCCCTAGCACCACCCCCAATATTTTTTGAGAAAGGATCTTGACAAGTTGCTCAGGGCCTAAGTTGCTGAGGATAGCTTTGAACTTGCAATCCTTCTGCCTCGGCCTTCTAAAGTTCTGGGATTACAGGCATGTGCTACCATATGCATTATTATTACTTACTAATAATAATTGCAGCCGGGCGCGGTGGCTCACGCTTGTAATCCCAGCACTTTGGGAGGCTGAGACAGGAGAATCGCGAGTTCAAAGCCAGCCTCAGCAATGGTGAGGCACTAAGCAACTCAGTGAGACCCTGTCTCTACATAAAACACAAAATAGGGCTGGGGATGTGGCTCAGTGGTCGAGTGCCCCTGAGTTCAATCCCCAGTACCAAAAAATAATAATAATAATAATAATAATAATAATAATAATTGCATTATTTATTATTTTGAGACAGTCTCAATAAGTTGCTTCGCTAAATGATTGAGGCTGGCCTCGAAATTGAGATCTGCCTGCCTCAGCCTCCCAAGTCACTGGGATAATAGGCATGTACCACTATGCCCAGATTTATGGTGATTTATTATAGCAGCAATAGGAAACTGATATACTAATACTTTTTTTTCAATGTTGAGGATGAAACCCAAGGCCTAACACATGCTAGGCAAGTACTCTACCACTGAGCCACATCCTCAGCCCAACTAATACACTTTCTTCCCTTTTTTCTTTTTCCTGTGGTACTGGAGATTGAACCCATGGGTGCTTACCATTAAGCTCTCTCTCTCTCATTTTTTTTTTAGATGTAGATGGACACAATACCTTTATTTTATTTATTTATTTTTATGTGGTGCTGGGGATTGAACCCAGTGCCTCATGCATGCTAGGCAAGTGCTCTTCCACTAAGCTACAACCTCAGGCCATCCTTTTTTTTTTTTTTTGGTACTGGAGATTGAATTCAGGGGCACTCGACCAGTGAGACACATCCCCAGCCCTATTTTGTGTTTTATGTAGAGACAGGGTCTCACTGAGTCACCTAGTGCCTCGCTGTTGCTGAGGCTGGCTTTGAACTCTCAATGTGGGAGGCTTTGTCTCAGCCTCCCACAGTGCTGGGATTATAGGCGTGCGCCACTGGGCCTGACTCCCAAACTCTTTTTTATTTTAAGACAGAGTCTCACTAAATTTCTGAGGCTGGCCTTGAACTTGAGGTCCTCCAGCCTCCTGAGTAGCTAAGATTATAGATATGCACAGCTATGCCTGGCCCAACTAAAATACTTTATATTCAGTTTTTCTTCATGCTGGTTATTAAATTTAAACAATTTTTCTGCATTTTTTCAGGTGATCATCTTTTTTCTCTTTCATTGTATTAGCCTGGTAATTACATTTATGTTTGATTTTTTGCATGTGTGGTACTGGGAATTGAATCCAGAGGCACTCTGCTCCCAAGTTACATCCCCAACTCTTTTTTTATTTTGAGACAGGTCTGGATCTTGTGATCCTCCTCTCTTATCCTCCCAAATTGCTGGGATTACAAGAATGTATCACTGTGTCTGGCTATGTTCAATTTTTTTTTTTTTTTTTTTGGCACCAGGGACTGAACTCAGGGGTACTCGACCACTGAGCCACATCCCCAGCCCTATTTTGTGTTTTATGTAGAGACAGGGTCTCACGGAGTTGCTTAGCGCCTCGCTGTTGCTGAGGCTGGCTTTGAACTCGCGATTCTCCTGTGTCAGCCTCCCCAAGTGCTGGGATTACAAGCGTGAGCCACCGCGCCCGGCTTATGTTCAATTTTTTGATCAATTGCATTCCTGGGGTATAGTCAGTTTGGGAGCCGGGCATGATGCCAGGTACCTATAATTCCAGCTACTCAGGAGGAAGAGAATTGTTAAGAACATGTGAGGAATATTAACCTATGGTTTCCTGTGATGTTTCAGTTTGGTTTTAACATCAAGGTAATGCTAGCCTTATGAGCTGGCAAGTGGTCCCTTTTGTTTTCCTTAGAGTTTATGTAAAACTGGTATTTATTCTTTTGGGGGGGGGTACTGGAGATTGAACTCAGGGGCACTTGACCACTGAGCCACATCCCCAGCCCTATTTTGTGTTTTATGTAGAGACAGGGTCTCACTGAGTTGCTTAGTGCCTCACCATTGCTGAGGCTGGCTTTGAACTCATGATTCTCCTGTCTCAGCCTCCATAAGTGCTGGGATTACAGGCTTGTGCCACTGCGCCTGGCTAGAGCCAGAGTTTTCTTTGTAGGAGGTTTTTAAATTATGAATTCAATTTCTACAAAATATATATAGTATTCAGATTTCCTATTTTCTATCCAGTTTTTGCAATTTGTATCCTTTAAGAAATCTGTCCATGGGGCTGGGATTGTGGCTCAGCGGTAGAGCGCTTGCCTCGCATGCGTGAGGCCCTGGGTTCGATCCTCAGCACCATATACAAAGCAATAAAATAAAGACATTGTGTCCATCTACAACTAAAAAAAAATATTAAAAAAAAAAAAGAAATCTGTCCATTTCATCCACTTGGTGGAATTTATTGGCATAATATTGTTCATAATATGCTCTTATTACTCTTTGAATGTGTTTTTTTTATTTTTTATTTTTTTTATTTTTATTTTTTGGGATTTAAAATAGATTTTAATGAAAACATTTTCTCACCAACTTTAAATAAAAATGATTCGCATTTTTTTTCAAAAAGTATTTTTTAAGTTGTTGATGGACCTTTATTTTTTTCATTTATTTATATGTGGTGTTGAGAATCGAACCCAGTGCCTCACACATGCTAGCTAGGCAAGCGCTCTACCACTGAGCCACAAGCCCAGCCCTGATTTGCACTTTTTAATCTGAAGCTGTGATGGTGTCAGGACTTAACTGCTTTCTGCTCCACAGGCTTTAGATTCCACTGCACTACTAATTCCCCATTGCTCTTGAGGCACGTGGTAGACATGTTCTCTTCCGTTGGAAGTCCTTGTGGTAGCTTCAGGGGCTGGATTCTTATTAAATGTTTAACCACTTTCAGTTTTGCATTCACTGAAGGGATATTCTTGTGAACTTGAGGGGTATGTGCTTTTTCTAATCCAAGCATCTTAATTGTATCTTTTTCCCAGTATGGACGTCTTTTTGTACTTTTTATTCTGGTAACGATGTGTAGTTTATGGGGGTGCTGTGGATCCCCACCGTATTTTTCATGATCTGCTGGTGAAGGCTGAAACACTTTATCTGGAATTCTTGATTTGGTAAATTTGTGACGAATCCAATCTGTACCAATGAGAGACTCCACACCTTTTGTTACCGTCCATAGCCTGCCTGGGGGCCTCTGAACTACTGAGCACAAAATCCCTGCCATAAGCGTAGTGATTGTTCTCTTTAGCAGCAGTGCCCGCTAACAGTGCAGCCCAAACCTCCCCGCCTCTTTGAATGTGTTTGAGATTTATCGACATCCCTCTTTATTCCTGATATAGGTAAATTGTGTTCTTTTTCCCCCCTCATTCTAACTGGAGCTTTATCAACTTGATGTAGCCTTTCAAAGAATCAATATTTGGTTGCATTGATTCTTTTCTATTTTCGGTACCATTTATTTCTCATTTCTTCCTACATAATTCTTCTTTTTCTAGCTTAAGGTGGAAGCTCAAATAGCTTTATACTTTTCTTCTAAAGTAAGCATTTAAAGGTATTGTCATCTAGGCATGGTGGTGCACGCTTGTAATCCCAGCACTTTGGGAGGCTGAGACAGGAGAATCGCGAGTTCAAAGCCAGCCTCAGCAAGGGCAAGGTGCTAAGCAACTCAGTGAGACCCTGTCTCTACATAAAACACAAAATAGGCTGGGGATGTGGCTCAGTGGTTGAGTGCCCCTGAGTTCAATCCTCAGTACCAAAAAAACTCAACAAACAAACTAGTGTACCTTTAAGCACTGATTCAGCTGCAGCCTGCAAAAGTGTGTGTGTGTATGTGGTGGGAGGGAACTGAACCTAGGATCTGTGCATGAGAGGCAAGTGTTCTACCACTGAGCTACACTTACAGCTTTTTTTTTTTTTTTTTTTTTTGTGGTGCTGGGAATTGAACCCAGGGGCATTCTACCACTGAGCTGCATTATTTTTTATTTTGAGACAGGGTCTCACTGAGTTACCCAGGGTAGCCTGGAACTTGTGATCCTCCTGCCTCAGCCTTCGGGTCACTAGGATTACAGGCATGTGACACCATGATTGTTTTATTTGGCAGATCTGGGGATTCAATCTAGGGCCTCATGCATTCTAAGCAAGTGCTCTACCCCTGAGGTACATCCCCAGCCCTTTTATTCATTTATGTATTGGAACTGGGAATTGAATACAGGGGCAATTTACCACTGAGCCACATCTCTAAGGCTTTTTGAGACAGTCTTGCTAAGTTGTTTGGGGCCTTGCTAAATTGCTGAGGCTGGCCTCAAACTTGTGATCCTCCTGCCTCAGCCTCCCAAACTGCTGGGATTGCAGGTGTATGCCACCATTCCTGGCTTTGTCAGCCCTTTTAAAAATTTTTAGTTAGTCTCCCATGTAACTGGGATACAGGCTTACAGGTGGGCACCACTACATTTGGCTTTTAATTTTTTGGTACTGGGGTTTGAACCCAGAGATGCTTTACCACTGAGCTACATCCGCAGCCCTTTTTATTTTTTGAGACAGGGTCTCGCTAAATTGCTGAGGCTGGCCTTGAACTTGGGATCCTCCTATCTCAGCCTTCAAGCTGCTGGGATTACAGGTGTATGCCACACCTGGCCCGCCCCTTTTTATTTTTTAATATTTTGTTAGTTACCAGTGGACTTTTATTTTATTTATATGTGGTGCTGAGAATAGAACCCAGTGCTTCATACATGCTAGGCAAGCACTCTACCACTGAGCTACACCCAAACTCCCATCCTTTTTTTTTTTAATATTTTTTTAATTGTTGATGGACACAATGTCTTTATTTCATTGCTTTGTATGTGGTGCTGAAGATCGAACCCAGGGCCTCACGCATGCGAGGCAAGCGCTCTACCGGTGAGCTACAATCCCAGCCCCCAAACTCCCATCCTTTTTATAATTTTTAAAAAAATATATTTTAGTTATAGATGGACACAATATCTTTATTTTGTTTATTTTTACGTGGTGCTGATGATCGAACCCAGTGCCTCACATGTGCGAGGCAAGTGCTCTGCCACTGAGCCACAGCCCCAGCCTCCCTTTTTATAATTTTGAGACAGGGCCTTGCTAAATTGCTTACAGTCTTGCTGAGCTGCTGAGGCTGGCCTGGAATGCAGTTCTCTTGACTCAGCCTCCTGGTCACTACGATTACAGGCAGGGGGCACCACACCAGGGCGCTGGGACTAGAACCTAAGGCTTTGCACATAAGTATGCCATCTCACTGCTGAGGCCACAATCCCAGTGGGCCAGGTATATTTTTATTATTAATTTGTAATTTGTTAGGTCAGAGAACATACTTTTTCATTGTTATTTTTATTTTTTTGCAGTGCTGGGGATTGAACTCAGGTCCCTGTGCAAGGCCAAGTGCTCTACCACTGAGCTACATCACCAGCCATGGCCTCAAACTTTGATCCTCCTTCCTCAACTTCCCGAGTTGCTGGGATTACAGGCATGCCCCACCATGCCCACCCAAATACATACTTCTAATGATTTCAATCCTTTTCAATTTTTGTTTTGATGACCCAGATTCATGTTTATTTTGAATATTCCAAGTGCATTTGGAAGAAAATGTTGTTATTGGGTGTAGGCTTCTATGTCAATTAAGTCAAATTGATTGACTATACCAGATTGTTCATGTCTTTTATATCCTGATTGGTTTTGTTTCCTAACAATTACCATGAGTATTGAAATCTTTAATTATGATTTCAAATTATAATTTCTCTGGTCAATTGTGTTAGTTTTGCCATATCCCCAGCCCTATTCTGTATTTTATTTAGAGACAGGGTCTCACTGACTTAAGTGCCTCACCATTGCTGAGCCTGGCTTTGAACTCACGATCCTCCTGCCTTAGCCTCCTGAGCCACTGGGATTACAGGTGTGCACCACCGTGCCTGGCTTGATTTTTGTCTTCTTGACATGTCTCTCTCTTTTTTTTTTGGTACTGGGGATTGAACTTAGGGCACTCATCCACTGAGCCACATCCCCAGCCCTATTTTGTTTTATGTAGAGACAGGGTCTCACTGAGTTGCTTAGCACCTCGCCATTGCTGAGGCTGGCTTTGAACTTGTGATTCTCCTGTCTCAGCCTCCCAAAATGCTGGGATTACAGGCGTGCGCCACTGCCCAGCTGATGTGTCCCTCTTTATCTTTGATAATATTCTTGGTCTTAAATTCTATTTTGTCTGTCTGATATTAATATGGCCTCTCCAACTTCCCTATCATGTGGTCTTTTTACATCTTTTTACTTTTAGCCTGTCTTTTTGGAAAAAAAAAAAAAAAGGCAGCTTTTTGTTTGTTTTGTTTTTTGTAGTACTGGGAATTGAATCCCAGGGTGCTCTACACTGAGCTGCATTCCCAACCCTTTTCATTTTTTGAGACATGGTCTTGCTACACTATTCAGGTTGGCCTCAAACATGTGATCCTTCTGCCGCAGTACCCTAAACCACTGGGACTACACGTGTGTGCCACTGCACCTAGCTAGCCCTTTAATATTTGAGGTACATTTATCATATCACTAGTTGTTTCCTCTTAAAATAGTGTTTGATAATTTCTTACTATTATTTTACTCAGTACTTTCTTCCCACTTAAAAAAATGAATCTGGGGCAGGGCGTGGTGGCGCATGCCCATACTCCCAGCAACTTGGGAGGTGAGGCAGGAGGATGGCAAGTTGGAGGCCAGTCTGGGCCACTTAGCAAGACCCTGTCTTAAAATAAAACTTAAATAAAGGTCTGAGACATGAATCTGGGCTGAGGAAGCAGCTCAGCGGCTGAACATGTGCTTATCATGTGTGAGGCTCTGGGTTTGATCCGCAGCGATGCCAAAGGAAAAAAACAAAAGAAATGAGTTCTATTTTTTTTTTTGGTACTGGAGATTGAACTCAGGGGCACTTGACCGCTGAGTCCCATCCCCAGCCCTATTTTGTGTTTTACATAGAGACAGGGTCTCACTGAGTTGCTTAGTGCCTCACCATTGCTGAGGCTGGCTTTGAACTTGTGATTTTCCTGCCTCAGCCTCCCTAAGTGCTGGGATTACAGGCTTGAGCCACCGCACCCGGCTTAAAATTAAAATTTTTGTTGAAACCTATCGAACCATATGTTTTATTTCAGTGACTGGGATCAAACCCAGGGCTTCACATAAGCTAGGCGAGCACTCTACCACTGAGCTACACGCCCACCCTTTTCTATTGAGCACAAATGAGCTGTTCGCAGTTTGGGTTGTTTTCACAAATGCTGCTGCTGTGAATGTTCATGTATTGCTAAGGTAACATGCCTAGGATGGAACTGCTGCGCTTTAAGGTATGTGAATGTCCAACTCAAGTGCTTAATACCAAACTGTTTCCAAAGTGACTTGTATTAGTTTCTCTTTCCACCAGCAGGTAAGGGAGTTTCTCTATCTCCTTTGCTGACATCTACTTGACACATACTCACCTTCTAACGCTTCTGCCAACATTTAATGTTCATTTACACAGCGCTGACCCTGCACTGAGGGCTCTGTGCATGATCCGCCTCTTCCTCACAGGACTCCATCTATGTGTATAAAACATGTCACTTATGACCAAGAAAGCAAGTCTGTATCCTGCTTCTGCCCTACACACTTCCCTAAAGCCTGGGCCCTGGGGCCATAGCTTCTTTCTTTCTTCTCCCAAGCTAGGCAGGGTCCCAGTAGGCCTCAGTAACCCCCCTGAACCCCTTCCTCCACAGGCTGTTATTCCCTGTCAGTCCGACTCAGTCGTCCTGCATCTTGGGATCGGATCAGACACTATAGGATCCAGCGCCTTGACAATGGCTGGCTATACATCTCACCACGCCTCACCTTCCCCTCACTCCCAGCCCTGGTGGACCATTACTCTGGTATGGCTTTTTTTTGTTTCCTTCCTAATTGACTGGATGAGGGTCTAGAGGGTACAGTGTTTGCCTGTAGACATTTGATATGCCGGAGAACATCCAGACACAAGAGGAGCCTCCCCATCTTCATGCCAGTAGCCGCGGAGACACTGTCTTCATTCCAAGCTGACAGAGAAGCTACAGGCCAAATGTAAGGTTGGCTGGTACCTCGCCCAAAGCCCCAGCAGCAAAGGAAGCAGGCTGAGCTGTTCCTGTGTGCAATGCAATTCTGACTCTCAGCATTTTCTGGTTCTGTCCTACAACAGGCACTGAAAAATGAGAAAACAGGTCAGTGTCAGGGCAGAAGGGAAGACCACTCTTGGTAATACTGACCAGCAGTTTTTTAAGCAGGATAGTTACACACAATAGATACTATCAGTGCTACAAGCAGAGATGAGCACGCCTTGGCTTTCTTTTCCTAAAACATTTTCCTAACTAGAAATTAGAGCTCAAAGAGGTCTATTAATTTACCCCAAATTTCAGTGGATTAAATCTGCCAAAACAGCCCAGAATGACCTTTAACTGCATCTCAGTCTCCATGAGACCAACAGCTTGGGGCTCAGGTCCCATCACTCTTTGGTAACCATGCCCCCTCCCAAGTGTGGAAAGCTATAGGGCAGGGGCTGGTGGGAGAAGCAAGGCTGGTGTCAGCAACGTCAAGGGTGTGGGTCTCTTTCAGAAATAGCAGAGGACATCTGCTGCCTCCTCAAGGAGCCCTGTGCACTACTGAGGACTGGCCCACTCCCTGGCAAGGACATCCCCCTACCTGTGACTGAGCAGAGGACGTCACTCAATTGGAAAGAGCTGGACAGGTGAGGGGGCCCCTGGAAACATTAAGGCAGAACAGAGAAGCATTAGAAGGACCCACCCTTAGCAACCCTTAACCCAGAATGGGTCTGTCACGCTCAAGGACACCTGGGAGAGAGCTCGACCTCCAGGCTTGGCAAGTGTGTTGGGGTGGAGATTGTTGGGAAGGAGAGAGCTATCATGGACCTCAGGGCAGTTAGGGTGGAGGAAGGTAGGAGGGGTGAGGGAGCACAGGATCCTGACTGCAGAGGTTCAGATGGGGTTTAATAGGGAGCAGGAAGGAGGCAGCTCCCTTACCTGGCGTTCCCCCATCCACAGTGCCCTCTTGTTTTCGGAAGCGCCTGCCACAGGGGAAGCAGCTCTTGTTAGTGAGGGGCTCCGGGAGTCCCTTAGCTCCTACATCAGCCTGACAGAGGATATCTCCTTGGACAATGGCAAGACTAAAAGCAGAGGCCGAAAAGGAAACCAAGTCTGTGGCACTTAGAACCCCAACTCAGCTCAACACGGGCACCCCAGAGGCAAATCTATGCACATGTTGGGTGCACCTTGCTCCTTCCTCACTTGGCTCCAAAGTCATTTACCTCCTCCCAGGTGATGACTACCTACGACCTTTAGTCCAAGTGCAGGGCAGTTGAGAATAGAGCCAAGGCATTTAGCCAGGCTCAGTGGCACGTGCCTATAATCCCAGCTACTTGGGTCCCTGAAGCTGGAGGATCTAGAGCTCAAGGCCAGCCTGAACAAAATAAAAAATAAAAATAAAAAATTTCAGCCGGGTGTGGTGGCGCAAGCCTGTAATCCCAGCACTTAGGGAGGCTGAGACAGGAGAATCGCGAATTCAAAGCCAGCTCAGCAACAGTGAGGCACTAAGCAACTCAGTGAGACCCTGTCTCTACATAAAACACAAAATAGGGGCTGGGGATGTGGCTCAGTGGTAGAGCGCCTGCCTCGCATGCGTGAGGCACTGGGTTCGATCCTCAGCACCACATACAAAGGAATAAAATAAAGATATCTGACCATTTACAACTAAAAAAAATTAAAAAAAGAAAACAAAACACAAAATAGGGCTGGGGATGTGGCTCAGTGGTTGAGTGGCCTTGAGTTCAATCCCTGATCCAAAAAAAAAAATTTTTCAAAAGGGGCTACAAATGTAGCTCAGTGGTAGAGCACACATACTTAGCCGTGTGCAAGGTCCTGGGTTCAGCTCCCAGTACTGCACACATTCAAAGTAAACCCTCTGGGGCCTGACCCAATCAGTTCCCAAATGTGGGATTCCAGTGCCCGCCAAATCCCCTGCCTACCAGTCATTCTACCTCCCTACTGCCAACCAGCTCCACTGACAAGGCAGAGACCACTACTAGCATCAAGAGCAGAAACAGGTCATTTAAAGAAACTGCACAAGGGGCTAGGATTGTGGCGCAGTGGTAGTGTGCTCGCCTAGCACGCGTGAGGCACTTTCGATCCTCAGCACCACATAAAAACAAAGATATTCTGTCCACCTAAAACTAAAAAATAAATAATTTAAAAAAAAAAAAAAAAGAAAAGAAACTGCACAAGAACAAATTAGAAAAACATTAAAAAATAAATAAAAAGTAAAGAAATCGTACAAGTCCCGCTCAGAACAGCACCACAACTCAGGGGGAGGGTCTGTGGCTCAGAAGGGAAAGGACAGCAGGGGGCTGATGGCTTACCACAGCAGCAGATCCTGAGTCACCTAGCCTCCATTTGACCTCAGAGCAAAGAGGACTGCAGACAATAGACAATCCAGGTCCTCAAACACACCCCATCAAGCCCTTCTCTCAGCTCTCTGGTTTTGTAGCTTATCATTCAGGCCTAGCCTAGCTCTCCCAACCACCCTGATCTTGCCATCTTGTAATCAAATACAAAATGACACTTTTGAGTCTAACACACTACAGGCCAGTCCCTTTCTCAGTGCTGCACAGAGGCATCAGAGGTGGTAAGTGCTCTTTCCACAATCCCAAGACCAAGGCCACACCTGCTGCCCTAAAGAGAAAAACACCTAGCTGGGCGCAGTGGCACACGCCTGTAATCCCAGCACTTTGGGAGGCTGAGACAGGAGAATCGCGAGTTCAAAGCCAGCCTCAGCAATAGTGAGGCGCTAAGCAACTCAGTGAGACCCTGTCTCTACATGAAACACAAATAGGGCTGGGGATGTGGCTCAGTGGTCGAGTGCCCCTGAGTTCAATCCCTGGTACCAAAAAAAAAAAAGAGAGAGAGAGAGAGAGAGAAAACACCTGGCTGAAGCTGCTGAGCAAGCAGAGAGGAAGGAGGGGTAGGCAGAGGCGGCACCATCTCTATACTTGCACTTGGTTCCGAGGCTATAGGTGGGGTGGGAAAGGCTTTACCAGGTATCATCAACAGGTTCTCAGTTAAAGATTTATTTATTCAAGTATCTGAAAACATTCTACAATGGAAACTGTTATCAGATGCTGCTTGTACTGTGCTAATGACCACGTACATACTGCCACACTGTTTTCAGAAGACTTGAAATGCCACTGATAGTTAAAAACTGTACACCTGATGGAGAACCGAGGAAGACAATTTAATGTTTCATCCCGATCCAGAGGTGCATCAAATTAAATGACAGCTCCACTCAGCAAACAGCTGTTACATGATGGTATCCAAGAAGAAAGTTGGTGATGGACAAATTCAGAAATGCTTCCCCCAAAGGCAGATGATTCTTTAAAAAGTTTCAGGTCACAACCCTTGCAGAAAACACTGGTGCCCAACACACTGATTCTTGGTCCAGGAAACACGGGTATTTCAGATTCCATGTGGCTGGTGTGTCCCAACAATGTTGTTTCTGTTATAATTAAGAAGGTCCTTTGGACTGGACAGGGAGCAGCTGGGAACTGTACACCTTCAGTCATAGTGAATGGCAGTGTAAAAGATGATCCATATGACCTAAAGGGGACACAAACAATGTGGATGTCACTTGGATCAACAGAGGCCCCATGTCCACAAAATGAAAATGTCAGACGAGAATGTGCATAGGGCACTCCCAGGGGCTACCCAATGCATAACCTGCAGAAGACCTAAGTTATTTCATCAAAATCGGCAGTCTCAAGATCACAGCACTACTTTTTTTTTTTTTTTAGTTGTAGATGGACACAATATCTTTATTTATTTATTTTATGTGGTGCTGAGGATTGAACTCAGTGCCTCACGCATGCAAGGCAAGCGCTCTACCACTGAGCCACAATCCCAGTCCCCACAGCACTACTTCTTTACGCTCCAAAAGGGACCCTCTGAATACCCCCTCCCCTCACCAAACTGCACCCTGAGCCCCCACAGCCCTAGGGAGTAGAATATTGCAGGGTATATAGGTGGAATTGACAGAAGTAAAGCTGTACTGATAGCAGGTGTTATGTTTACTAACAAGTGTAAAAATAAAATGACCTTCATACTTTCAGCTTTCCATTAAAGCAGAGTTTTTTGTTTTTTTTTTTTAATTTTATTAGTTGTAGATGAACACATTTATCTATCTATCTATCTATCTATCTATCTATCTATCTATCTATCTATCTATTGGTATTGGGGATTGAACTCAGGGGTACTCACCATTGAGCCACATCCCCAGCCCTATTTTGTATTTTATGTAGAGACAGGGTCTCACTAAGTTGCTTAGCGCCTCACCGTTGCTGAGGGTGGCTTTGAATTCATGGTTCTCCTGTCTCAGCCTCCCAAAGTGCTGGGATTACAGGTGTGTACCACTGTGCCCAGTTTACCTTTATTCATTTTTATGTGGTGCTGAGGATCAAACCCAGTGCCTCATACATGCTAGGCAAAGCACTCTACTACTGAGCCCCCACCACAGCCCAAAACAGAAGTGCTTATACCTAGCTACCTGTTGCAATCTCCTGGAATCTTTTTTTTTTTTTGGTACCAGGAATTGAACTCAGCGATACTCGTCCACTGAGCCACATCCCCAGCCCTATTTTGTGTTTTATGTAGAGACAGGGTCTCACTGAGTTGCTTAGTGCTTCACTGTTGCTGAGGCTGGCTTTGAACTCGCGATTCTCCTGTCTCAGCCTCCCAAAGTGCTGGGATTACAAGCGTGAGCCACCGCACCTGGCTTCTCCTGGAATCTTTAAGAAAAATGTCCTGATGTCACCTCTTAAGAGATTTTATTGGGGGGCTGGGATTATGGCGCTGTGGTAGCGTGCTCGCCTAGCACACGTGAGGCACTGGGTTCGATCCTCGGCACCACATAAAAATAAAATGAACATATTCTGTCCACTTACAACTAAAAAATAAATTAAAAAAAAAAAAAGATTTTATTGGTTTGGACCAGGATCTAGACACAAGGGCAGGTATATAATTTCTTAAAAATGAACTTTGAGTATATAATTCATATTTCACAAAGTTTACCCTTTTTAAAAGCATATAATTCAGAGGCTTTTAGTATATTCATGAAGTTATACAGACATCCTCACTAACTCATCCCAAAATAACTCTCTAAAAAGAGCCCATTCCCATGACTAGTTATTACTTCTTGTTTCTTGTTCCCCTCAGCCTCTGACAACCACTAATCTACTTTCTGTTCTAGGGACATGCCTATTTTGAACAATTCACATAAATGGAATCATACTATACTATATATATACAGTCTTCTGTCTGGATTCTGCCACTTGGCCTTTTTAAGATTTATCCATGTTGTAGCACACATCAGGATATACTTTCTTTTTATGGCTGAATAACATTCTGCACATTTTAGTTATTGTCAATAATGTTATAAATATATTTTAAAATGTCCCCCAGTTTCTAATATGTAGCCAATGTTGAGAAGCAGGTGCAGAAGCTGACAATGGGTCCTGGATTTATACACAACAGGGAGACTGTACAGCATCTCACATCACATCCCAGGGACAACCTAGCTCAACAGAGCTCATGTCCTCCAACTTCAGGAATCTTGAAGAATGGCACCTCAGTTGGGTACAGTGGCACACACCTATGCCAGCTCTTGGGAGGCTGAGGCAGGATTACAAGTTCAAGGCCAATTTTGGCCATTTAGTAATGTCCTGTCTCAAAATAAAAAGGGCTGGGGAGCTGGGGATGTAGCCAGTGGTAGAGTGCCCAGCACTGCAAAAAAAAAAAAAAAAGATGGCACTCCAACCATAATATAACTCCATAACTCCATTGGTATCTCAGGAAATGAACAGAACCTGCTCTAAAACTACCAGCGACATACCATGAACAAGGCAAAAGATGTCATAAACCCTTCTTTTGTTAGCTCCCAGGTGCCACCATATTCTTCTTCATCGATCTGTAGATAGTTGCTGAAGTAGAGGTACAGGACTCCTGCATTGATCAGGCAGAATCTGGAGTGAGGGAAGACAGGTACCAAACACAAGCTTAAGCTTAGAACACTCAAAGCTCCCACCAGCAATGTCCAGCTGTTAGAGCACTCATTTGTGTTCTACAGCTCACGGTTTATGTTTGTGTCTCTCCCACCAGGCAGAGGTGACTAGAGAGAAACAAGTTTTGGGCTCAGGAAAACCAGCTCAATACATTTTCCTTCACTGTTATGAGAGCTTGTGTAAGGCTCTTAATCTCTGTAAAATGGGATGCTGAAGAGTATTGTGGCAGGGGCAAGCAAAATACCACATGAAAATGCCTAGACCCTCAGTGAAGCTGCCCACCTGACTGGGCTGGAGATTTTGAAGAAAGAGCAACTTTCTAGTTGCCCAGAAAATGCAAAAATTTTAAAAAATTTAAAGTAGGGGCTGGGGATGTAGTTCATTGGTACAGCACTTACCTAGCAGGCATGAAGCCCTGTGTTTGATTCCCCAACACTGCAAAACACTGCAACAAAAATTCAAAGTACACAGAAGTTTTCCAAGCCTCCTCCTCTCAAAGCAAAACAGACTTATACCAGACTTGGACTTCCACATAACTCCAGCTGAGGGGTGGCTGTGAGATAAATACTAAGCTGCTGCTTCATGTCCTTGTTGCAGAAGGAGCAGCATATGCCCCTTGCACAGTTCCCTATGGCAGACATTTGGGATGCCTATCATCTGTTGCTGCTTTTTTTTTTTTTTTGGTACTGGGG
>PVHX01022219.1:0-22365 GCA_004024805.1 Geosciurus inauris | reverse complement strand
CCATGGTTCTGACACTTGAGCAGGCATCACTGTCACCTGCAAGACATGGAAACCCATATTGCTGGGCCCTGCTCCAGGCCTCTAGTCTACAGGCTTTGCATTTGTAACAAGCCAGAGATGATGCTGATGTTGCTGGTCAGAGTCCCATGGTTGGAAACCAGTGCTCTAGGAGAATGGCAGTGTCGTCCCCCACTTCACAGATGTGCAAATTGAAACTGACGTAGCCTAAGTAACGAGTCACCATGGTTACTAGGTGGCAGAATCAGAATCTAACATCCAAAATGCATCAGAGCTCAAAGGCTACCCTGTGACTTCACTGCTATCACACACTTCTCTTTATGCTATAACATCTTCCCCCACAAATTGCTGCTTGCTGCTTGGATCAAGCCAGTGCTTACATGGCTAAGAGTTTACTTAGACCCATTTCCAGGTCTAATGATTTACATGCCTAAGAAAGGTCAGCAGGAAGTACCTGTATGTGAAACTGGAAAGGAAGATGTTGAGGGAGGTAAGGAGTGTGTTTTAGGCCTCATTATTTCTCCCTGGAGTTACTTGACTGGCATTCACTTGTCTTGTACAGGGTCTATTTGGTTTAGCTCTGATCTTTCTCTTCAGTATGCTGATGGACATCCCACCTTACCAAACACAATAGACTGGAGATATAGTTCAGAGGTAGAATGCTTACCTAGTATGCACAAAGCCCTGGGTTCAGTCTCCAGCACCTCTAAATAAATAAATATGAAATAAATAAATAAAATTAATCTTAAATTTTAGAAGACATGATTACATTTACAGGAATAAAAATTTTAAGTCAAGCTGGGCATGGTGGCGCACACCTGTAATCCCAGCACTTTGGGAGGCTGAGGCAGGAGAATTGCAAATTCAAAGCCAGCCTCAGCAATGGCAAGGCACTAAGCAACTCAGTGAGACCTTGTCTCTAAATAAAACACAAAATAGGGGTGGGGATGTGGCTCAGTAGTTGAGTACCCTCGAGTTCAGTACCCTGTACCAAAAAAAATTTAAGTCAAATCAATATTCACCCCTGAATTCAAAGTTTGCACCACTATTGGTATAAAAGCTGCTTAGATTTAGTTTTTTTTTTTTTTTTTTTGTATCTGGGTTTGAACTCGGGGGCAATCGACCACCAAGCCACATCTCCAGCCGTATTTTGTATTTTATTTAGAGACGAGATCTCACTGAATTGCTTAGCACCTCACTTTTGCTGAGGCTGGCTTTGAACTCACGATCCTCCTGCCTTAGCCTCCAGAGCTCTGGAATTACAGGCGTGAACCACTGCACCCAGCTCAGATTTAGATTTTATTCCTTAGTTTCAAAAACATCTGCAATATTTTTGTTCATTACTGTAAAAAAGCCCATCTGGGTGTTATGGATGGCAGGAAACTTCTGACTCCCAAAGTGCTGATAAAATTTCTTCCTTAGACCATGGTGTGGCAAGGTGCCTACTAGTTTCGTTAGTCTCTCAGTTTTTGATTTTTTTTAAAGTACTGGGGATTGTGTCCAGGGATATGTTACCACTGAGCCACATCCCCAGCTTCTGATTTGTTTGTTTGTTTGTTTATGGCAGAGTCTAAGTTGCTGAACCTAGCCTCAAACTTAATATCCTTCTCCTGCCTCAGTCTCCCAAGGCACTGGAATTGTAGGCATGCACCAACATGCCTGGAAAGATTCCTACTGCAGAAGTAACCTGCCTCTGAACAAAAATTCTAGAATTTTATGCAAAAGCACAAGTGTACTTTGATTTTATGTTGACCTGTCCCTATTGTGTGTATAGATACTGTTTTGAATGAATGAGCACAAATTCTGTTAAGAGACAAAAATAGCTTATGTCTTCTATATTCATTGTTGGAGTACTTGGATATATTACTACTTACTCCACACATATCAAGTTTGTTCACATTAAATTCCAGTCAGGTAAATTATAAAGCATCCTAGAACCTAAGGATGTATGATGTAGTGGTGCTCCAAGTGGGACAGTTTCTGCATATGTTTCATTCTTTTTTTCTTCATTTATTATTCTGTAATTCAATAAATATTCATTCATTTGTTTCTTCATCTAGCCATTTGGTGGATATTTGTCAACCATCTACTGTGTGTCTGCACAGGCTAGTGCAGAGAACGTGAGAGAGACACCAGGTTCACAATAATAGAACTAACTTGACTGGGAGCACGGAGTCAAAAAAGGAAATACACAATCTCTTTCTTTTCTCCTGTGTGCTTTTGAAGGAAGTAAAACTTGAAAGGGCCTTGGGATAAAGAGGCTAGGGTGCTCACCAGTGAGGCCCAGGAAATAAGTGGAGGCCAGATTGAATTCTGAAAATAGTCCTGTCAGAAGAGTTTAAGCAGGGAATGGTGTGCTGTGATCTGTTTTAGAAGTTCGCTGGCTGTTGGATAGGGAGTGAACAATAGGAGGGCAAGAAGAAAAGCACTGTGGACAGTTTCAAACGCTAAGACCTGCCGGTGGATCATCCTGTAGTTGTCAGTGTTTGTGTAGGGTATCCACCTGTGAATTACTACAGAATGACGTGCCCGATTATTAGTTCTTAAGACAAATTTCGTTAAGTGGAATTACTGGAGTAAAGGATATATACATTTAAAAGTCCAGTCCTTGTTACTTAGCCACTTTGCAGAAAGGTGGTTAACAGTTCTCACTCCCACCAACATTTCACATGCAATGCAAATATGATTCCATCGTATTTGCCAAAATGGAAAATGAAAAGGTGTGGTTTGATAACAGTTTGAGTGAAGGAATCATGGGCATCTTAGTTGACAATAAACTCAGTTCATAGGAACTGGGGGTATAATGTTGCTTTTAAACACACTCAGTGACTGGGTTTGGTGGCACACGCCTGTGATCCCAATGGCTTGGGAAGCTGAAGCAGGATGATCACAGATTCGAGGCCAGCCACAGTAATTTAGTGAGACCTTCAGCAAGTTTAGGGAGACCCTGTCTCAAAATTTGAAAAGGACTGGTGATGTGGCTCAGTAGTAAAGTGCCCCTGGGTTCAATTCCCAATGTCAAAAATAAAAAAATAAACACTCAGCAGAATCATCCCAATCATCTCTGGAGGTCATTGTCTCAACCATGTGCTCTGAGCTCTCAGACCGTATATGTGCAGGACCAAGCATGGTCCAGATACTGATGAAGGATGTCTGCAAACTGAAGAATATCCTGAGGTTAGTGAGTGGTATATTTCAACAGATGTGCAGGTGGCACTTGGGGGCCTGGAATTGTTTAATTTTGAGAAGAGAACTTGGGAAAAGTGCAATGGTCCTCTTGTGCTATTGGAAGAGCAGCAACATGGAAGAGGATAGGTCCATGCTGTGTTGCCCCTGACGACTGGTAGACGCTTAAAGGATGGAATTTCTGACTCCATATGGGGAAGACAGTTTTTTATAGTGGGAACAACTGGTGAAAATGGAGAAGTCCTTGCTGTTGGAAGCATTCAAACATAACTAGATGGTGCTCTCTGATGTGCTGTGCCGGGACTTTCTGTGCCAGATGCATGACTGGATACTGTCATAGCTCCCTTCCAGCTCAGGACTCATTGTCATTCACTGAGTCTTAGATACATGGAGATTAGGTAGATTAACCCTGGAAATAAAACCTAAGAGGAAAACAGACCTCAGCTTTCTAATCACAGGAAATAGTATTGTCTCTTCCCTTCCACCCCTTCTCTCTGTCTGCTTACCCTGAGAGGAAGGGGTCAGTACTGGCTCATCACCATGACTAGCCCCATTTCCTGAGAGCCTTGGGGAGGAAATGAACAGCTAAAGTTGCTGCCCATGCTGTTGGAGTCCAAGGAATCAGAGCGGGGGTTGGGGCAGAGGGAATCTCTAACTGCAGATCACATCCAGTGTTGGACCTGTGTGGAACTCTCAGGGCATTGATCAAATGAAGTCTCGAATCAGCTTGTTTCTGTTGGTCATCATGTAGATGGAGGGATTGATGGGGCCGGGGTGCGGGGGGTGGGGATTGATTCTCTCTCTGTATTGTGGCGGCAGCCAGCATTTCATCCTAGACTGGAGCTGCGCTTGTGTTTTAAACCCGAGGCTCCAGCAGGGCTCAGCACTAGAGTAGATGGTAGTGTTTATCGGTTCCATGGGGCCAGTAGGACTGCCTTGTCCTGCCTTCTTTCTTTTACCTGCAGCAATCATGCTGTTCAAGGGCCACTCCAGGGTTTTAGATGAAGACCCAAGTTTCTACAGTCCTTTGGGCTCTTCACTTGCTTCTGTCCCCTGGTGGAGTTTTGTCAGTTTAATACCATCTAGTTCACCTTGGGCCCAGTCACCCATAGAGGAAGTGCCTGGGTTATGGCCCTGAGATTCCATCCAGTGATCCAGAACCGAGTTAACTGACTGATGTGGCCTTTGGAGGCCATCTGGAGTAGGAGAAAGGCCTGCTTGTTGGAAACTTTATTCTAACTGGAAGTTGCAGATTCTTCTATACATCAACTACCCCATTTGCAAAATGGAAATAACAATCTGTGTGCAGTTTGTGCTAAACCCTTACTGAGTGCTGGTTTTAGCCCTTCCTCTCCCTGTGAAACTAGCTTCTCTCCTAAATCCCAAGGACAAAATAATGAAGCATCTTTTTATATTTCTGAATGTGTTTGTGCCATATGATTGAGAATATGTAGCCTGAAGTGGGCCAGTGAACTGTGTATAGTTGTCATTCTTGAATTTCTAATATTCTCATTGTATTGGTAGAAAGGGTGTTGTTTTTGTTAATTTAATTGATTTTGAATATGTTACTGAAATGGCAAATTTGATACTAGTTTATATATATCCTTTAGTATTATCATGCTTTCTCAATTCTTAGATGCTTTTTTTCTTAAATTAACATTTATAAAATTGGGATGAACCATAAAATAAATGCTGAAAGAAGCCATTTTGTTTTTTTACCTCCAGACTTTGATGTTAAGGGATGTTCTTGTCAAATCACAATCACTTTTGTCCTGAACAAAGCTATTTGTGTCTATTAACTTTTTCAAGGCTTTAGGTGGCTGAGAACTAAATAATAAAGCATCCTTCCTAGGGCTGGGATTGTGGCTCAGTGGTAGAGCACTTGCCTTGCATGCATGAGGCACTGGGTTCGATCGTCAGCACCACATAAAGATAAATAAAGATATTGTGTCCATCTACAATTAAAAAAATAATAAAGCATCTTTCCCTAGTAATCTGGGCAAGGGATTTTGTGGCTGTAAGCACGATTGTGATTCTCATTCATTTTCTCCCACTAGATCTTTCTGCTCCACCCCACGGATTCCCCCTAAGAGGACAGAGGTTTGGCTTCCTTTCCTGAGTCCCCTGTCCTCGAGGTCAGGATCCACCTTCAGCAGTTCCAGCTGAAGGATTAGCTATAGGACTGGTGTTGTTTTGTCAGGGCAGAGTCTAGGCAGAGGGTTAATTCTAGAGTATGTCTAAGGAGCAGAATGAGAGAAGTCCCATGGCAATCTGTAGCATCAAACATCCACAAACTTTAGAAAAGTGACTCCTCTGCCGTAGGGCAGCACCTGTTTGTGGGAAATGCAGCATCCTGGCCATCTTGATCATTAGCATGAGCAGCCTCCACACATAGCTGCCTATGATTCACGAGCTGCTTGGCCTTTTCATCCCACAGCCTCACTCTTCTAAAGAAGGTACAGCAAAAGGGTGAGCTGAGTTGCTTTTAAGAAGTGTGACAAGGGAGTGCATGAGAACTTTGCTGTCATTTCACCTTCTTAAGAACTTCTTGGGAGGCTGGAGGTATAGCTTAGTAGTAGAGCATTTGCCTAGTGTGCATGAGGCCCTGGATTCAATCCCCAGTACAGGGGAGGGCATGAGAGGAAATCCTTAAGTAAAATCATCTTATAAAATAGTTATTTTTTAAAAGCTGCAGCAACATTCCTACATCTGGCACAGTTTAACCCCATTCAGTTGATGATTATGATGATGATTGTTATTAGCAAACTGAAACCCTTTTTATATTGCAAAAAAAAAGGAAATGAGACTATCTGTCTATAATGCTTTCTTTTTCTTTTTCTCTGTATCTTGAGACTTTCTTCTTAGGATATTTGTTTTAGAACTTGATAAAATAAGGTCATTTAAGTCAGATCATCCCTAAGACTCCATTTTCTGAAACAAACATGTACATATTATATATAGCACTTTCATATTATATGTATATTCTAGCCCTCTAGATATCAGAGTTGCAACATGTAATTTATTGCACTGTCCACCTATTCTCATCATCTATAAATCCACATAATACGTTGAACAACATGGAAAAGATTGCAGGTCTTAAGCACTCTGGACTGGTCCTCAGTAGCACAGTTCAAACTTGTTCCCCAAAATGCTTCCAAAGGCAAAAGAGAGACAGTACAACTATATGGAGGATGGCTTCTGTGGGCCAATGTAGAGTTATGGCTTAGTTTGTAAACTAGTGGAAGTTTAGAACCTGTGAATTTTTTATTCTGCAGATAGATTCATGTGTCCTAGTTTTTTTGCCTGAGTACATAAAACAAGTTACCAACTAATTGTTTCCATCTCACTAATGCCAGTCAAGTTCATGAATGTCTTCTAACAAGCAGTGAGACACAGCACCGCTTCTGGATAGCACTCATAGGAGCTTGAAGAAAAAGTCAAGGAGATTATAAAGCTTTGAAAAGATAACTTTACAAATTATACTCCACATTACTTAACTAATGAAAATCCAGGGACTAAGGCTATAACTCAGTAGCAGAGCACCTGCCTCACATGAGTAAAGTCTGGGTTCCATCCTAAGCACCACACACAAAAAAGATAAATCCAAGACCAATAACTACATATAAAATCTAAAATTTAGAAGAAATAGATGAACTAGATATTTGTTGTCGTCGTCATATCACCTCATCTTGTGTATATCCCTTTCAGACATATGAAGATTCACGAGAAGGACCCCAACAGTGCTACAGCTGCAGCCCCTCCATCCCCTCTGAAGCGCAGGCGGCTGTCCTCCAAGAGGAAGCTAAGTCACGATGCCGAGTCAGAGAGAGATGACCCAGCACCAGCTAAAAAGGTCCTTTGGGCTCCTGGCACAGGCGTGTCTCATCACAGGGCTTTTGGCAGACCTTCCTCTCATCTTTATTTTCACAGTCTAGGGACTTGGCAGATGTCCATCCTAGGCTTTTTGACCTGTGTTTTCCCACACTGTTTTCTAAAGTGCCTGAGAAGAGTACCTGTGTGTGTTTCCTCTTTGGAGGCCCCTCAGCTGAGCCTAAGGGTGAAACACAGAGCTCCCAGAATTATTTCCACACTTTTTATGTCGTCTTTGTAGCTAAAATAAAGTTTTATCAGTGTTGGAGACTCTTGTCCTCACTCATTCCGAGTGCTTGGCATATCTAGGTGCTCTGTGAGTTCTTGTTGAGTAGATGAGAAGGTTGAGGAAGGAGTGAGGGCATGGATGGGTGAGAGGCGGCGTTCTGTGAGTGTGTCTTGTGTGAAGGAAGGAGTCTCATCCTTAATAATGGAGAGAGGTACACATGCCTTTTAAAAGTCTCTGGGTTGGTGAGGGCCTCGTTTCTGAAGCAAACCCACATGAGAGAACACCTTTATGACTTCACTTTCTGCTCTTCCCTAAGATGGTAGAAGATGGGCAGTCAGCTGACTTGGAGAAGAAGGCTGATGAAGTCTTTCACTGCCCAGTATGCTTCAAGGAGTTTGTTTGCAAGTATGGACTGGAGACCCATATGGAGACCCATTCGGATAACCCACTAAGGTAGGAGAAAAGGTGAACTTGACCTGTGGTCTGGGAGACTGTCATTCCTACTCCTAGCATATTACATTTTTACTTCTCATTACTTTAAACAGAGCTCCGGTGGTTGAACTTGCATAGGATCACATTAACAAGGTAGTTAGGAAACATGGAAGGTGTAGGGAAGAGGTTGGGCTGAGGATCATAAGGGAGACGGTGGCTATAGTCACAAGGTGTACCGGTGCACTCTGCCACCTTTGCTCCTAGCAAGGCCTCTTGACAATCAGCATTGAGCCCCACAGGCACTGAGGAGTCTCTTGTCATAGGAGCTTTTGGAAAACAGACATATTTTCTTTGCAAAAAGTGTTGCGACCCACATGATTGTTAGCCGTATGTGGAGATGTGGTCAGGGCAGGAACGAGCCATATGCATGCCCCAGCACAATGCTGGCGCATCCTAGTTGTTCAGATGAGTTCGAACCCATAGCAAAGAAACCTGAGAAAGCATCGTAGGGTAAGAAAGACTTCTACTGAGTACAAGAAGTGAAGCCTGTCAAGTTCCAATAAAATAGCGACAGGCGATTGGTCTCATTCCGCTTCAGTTTTAGATCTTGCTTAGCTGCAGGGTTTCTGATTCTCAGCTTTGCAAGGCAGAAAACATGGACATTGATGTAATCTTCCATTGGAATTTAGGGTAAACTTGTCTGTCATTTGCTACCAACTCTGATGACTCTTCATCAGGCAAAAAGTCCTGTGTTTTTGATGAGCAGATAGGTTTAGAAATTTTTCCTTAAATTGTTACTATCATTGATTTTAAGCATTGAAAAGA
Source organism: Geosciurus inauris (assembly GCA_004024805.1). Classification (NCBI taxonomy): domain Eukaryota; kingdom Metazoa; phylum Chordata; class Mammalia; order Rodentia; family Sciuridae; genus Geosciurus; species Geosciurus inauris. The sequence goes on along the minus strand of PVHX01022219.1, from coordinate 13,805 downwards.
ACAAAGAGCTGTGTAGGAGCCTCTTTAGTTGAGAGACTTGAAGGTAGCCCATCCTGGAAGTCACAGACAGCAGAGGCTAGTCATCCAAGAGCAGAGGGCAGACCGCTACATAGTTGCAACTTAGGTTTTAGAAGACAGCTTGGGAGTATAGGAATTTGGTCATCTGTTTGCCCAAATCCTTGATATATGGACCACATTTCCTTCTTGAGAACATGTGTTAAGTTGTGACCTAGGAATGAGAAGGTCTCAGTGAGCTGAAGACTTCCACGTTAGCGGAGAAGCCTAGTTGTATGGTAACTGGAAGCCAGGTCAAATATCATTATCCTCAATTGTATTAGCTTGACATTTTATTCCATTGGATGAGGAGGGCAGAATTTATGGAGAACAGTTGAAATACTATGAAATGCTTTCACGAAACTCCCTGGTCTTAGAAAATTGGCCAATGGGTTGGAAAAGCCATGGGCTGGTTGTCAGGCCTGTCTCTGCTCATATGTAGATTTCAGGTTCCTCAACCTTGAAATTGAAGGAAGGCTGGTGAACCAGGTAATTCCTGTATTCCCTTCAGGTCTATAATTCTAAAAACTCTCTCAACCATTGAGAACACCTCTGGTTCTTCCTTTTGTAAGCCCCCTTGTTCTGAGATTGACAAATTTGACTTTAAGTTTCATTAATATCCACAGCATCCCCAGGATGTGGGCTTGTGGTAGGTGGTGAATATTAAAATAGTTCTGTAGATGAAGGAGATGAGCTATGAAGTTGGCAGATGAGCCTCCCGAGGAGAGCTGTGGCAGAGGCAGGAGCGGCACTTGAGACCCCAACTCCCTCTCAGTATCCCTGCCATGCAGCCATGAAGTCACTGCTCATCTCTGTGCTCCTCTATATGTCTTATCTCACTTCCTCTTTTATTTTGTGACTAAAGAGCATCTTAGGAACTACTCATTTGCCCTTTCTAGATAATTCTATCTTTATAGGAAAAAATAATCTGGCTCTCAGAGATTTCTGGACAGCCCAGGGCCTGCACAGCAAAGTGCGTAGCAATGACAGGAAGATCAAACATCCCCTGCTGACATGCTGCTGTGGACGAGGTGTGGGTCTCGTGAGTGGCCTGCTAGACCAAGACCTTCTCAAGGGAGAGTCAGGCATCCTCAGAGTGGATGGAGGTGGGAATTGCACTGGACACTGGTCATGTAGTCCATGTGCAGGACAGTCACAATTTGATGTGACTCCAAGTCACAACTGTGGCTCCAAGGCAGGTGGCATAGACAAGCTGTGAAGTTGAACCTTCAGCCCTGCGGATCCAGCTAACTTCACCTATTCAGGGATAATGCCCTTTGTTTGGGGAGGGGTTGGCTAAAGAAGTTTCTCTGCCTAGTAGAGTCTTGGCCCCTTCAGGCAGGCTTTTATCCCTGGCCTCACAGTGGCTGGCCTTGGGGTTGTTGGTAAGAAGAGGTGACCTGACTTGCTTTGCGTGGGGTGAGCAGGCTAGCCCCTGCCTAGTGGCACTATCTAGTAACTGTTGCTAGGTAGGGTGGAGTTGGCATCTGGAAACCAAAAGGGAGTTGATTACAGAACATTGTTAATTTCCCTTTTCTCCTCTCTGCTCTGCCGTTCCACATAATAGCCTGCTATCAGAGGAGTCCTTGGGAGCAGGCATGAGCCAATGGGGCCTAGCCAGGCTGTGGACTGTGATGGTAGCTGGTGGGAGAGACTGCTTTTTAACCCAGAACTAAAATAGACACCAACTTCATTTTCAAACCCCAAAGGCAACAGAGCCACAGTGGGATGCTACCAGTTTAGACAGAAAGTCCGTAACTCAGAACAGCTGTTGGTTTCTCTCTCTACTGCCGGTACACCCCTCCCCTCCCACCAATCTGGCAAGGTGCCCATTGCTCCTTAATAAAGTGTTGGAAATCCAAACTCATGTAAATACTGAGTCCGTTTTCCTCCCTTCTGCCGTGTTTCAGATTAACGAAGTGTTAGCGTTGAACAAAAAGGAAGACACAAAGCCCATGGTAGATTCCACCTCTTGGGATCAGGTATTGCTTGTGACCCTTTCTATACAGCTCCCCAGATGAGGCAGGGAAGGCAGGGGAAGAAGTGATGTAGAGCTTCCTGGGTGCTGGCATTTGGAATCCAAGGTGAGGGACTGGGTATTCAAAGAGCAGACAGATGCAAAGGGGACATCCTTTGTATGAGGATATTGCTGGACATTGAACACCTTGCTTGGCTGTTAGAATAGAGCAGAGCAACAGGCTGTTCATTGCTGGGAATGAAATCAGCTGGAGGAAACATCCAGGTCAGCACCATCCAGCAGAAGCGGAATGTGAGCCCCATGTGTCCTTTGAAATTTTTCTAGTAAAAAAAGAGCTGGGAGTATAGCTTAGTGGTAGAGCATGTGCTTAGCATGTGTGAGGTCCTAGGTTCAGTCCCCAGCACCAAGGCGGGAGGCGGGCGGGGGAAGCAACAGGTGAAATTAATAATGCTTTAGTTGACTATACCCATACAGTCAAAACAGAATGTCAACATAAAATCAGTGGAAGAATTCTCAGTAAGACGTTTTGCTGTCTTCCTGTCATATGCCAAGTCTTTGAAATCCATGCATGTGGTACTATCACAGCCCCTCTCAGGGCAAACCAGCCACATGTCAAGTGCTCAGCAGCCTGCAGAGCAGGTACGATAAGTAGGGAGGGATGCGAAGCCCTGGCCTCGTGTGAACCACTCTTCTCCTGGGGTAGGCCAGGAGGGGCAGTGGCTGGACTAGCTGGATGTTGATGAAGCTGCTGCCAAAAGTGAAACTTGGCCCAAGTTACTGTATAATCTCATGTGGCTTCTTGATTAAAAGAGATCAGGTAATAAGTAATTTTAACGTTATTTCAGTTAAAATGTACCCAGCAGATGACTGAATCCTCAAGCTAGTGCCAGGCATCTACCAAACTTGAGGAAAATGGCATTGTTCAAGACAGAGGCCATGAGCTAGTCAGAAATCAAGGAGATGAATTCAGGACCAAGAAGGCACATTTGCCTCTCAGCCAGGCAGAGGGATAGGTTGGTGTAAAATTTCAAGTTTCTCCTTTGAGTGTATCAGGTGTTGTGATACTGCAGTGCTTTCTCTCCACATCAAGGCCCTCCTCTGTTTGGTCAACATTATTATTGTTATATTATTTTGGCGGCACTTGGGATTGAACCCAGGAGTGCTCCACCATTGAGTTATACCCCCACAACCCTTTTTATGTTTATTTTGAGACGAGGTCTCACTAAGTTACCTGGGCTGACCTTGAGCTTATGGTCCTCCAAGCCTCAGCCTCCAACTTTGCTGGGATCCCATTCTGTGCCATTCTGCTGGGCTGGTCCACATCACTGATCTTGGTGGTCTCTGAGGTGATTTTAAGGTTGGGAATCCATTGGAAGCCCAAGGGGGCTCTGGCAGGTACCCACAGCTCCATGTGGAGAGAAAGTAAGCACTGCTGTAGCTAGGAGCATTGGTCACACACGTTACATGCCATCCTAAACACAGGCTAAAGGTAAAACTGTATCTGTCAGCCTCTTGTATTTAAGAGTCCAGGGGCCCAAGGCTCAAACAAGTAGATGCACATTTAGAACTGTGATGGCATCTGGGGACGGAGGGCAGAGCTGTGAAGGGAGAACGCCTAGTCCGGCAGGTGGAGGCTCCTTGGTCAGGTCTGTCCCACTGTCTGCTGCACCCAAGGTACGATAATGAAGACCACGCTCATCAGGCGTCTGTGCCCACTCCACACTGCCCCTGGCAAAAGCCCTTAAACTCTGCCCCATGCTTCATGCCGAACTGGCTTGGTCCCAGAGGACAGCCTGGGCGGGTTCCTGGGACATGGGGAGGGGAGGCTGCCCAGCCAGGCCCTGCGCTGCTACTCGCAGCAACTGGGAGAGATTAGTGCAGCTGTGGATGTCAGTCCTCTTGCCCTGGGATGGGCTGGGAAGGGTGGGCTGAGGAGAGCAGAATGCCTGAGCCGGGTGGGGCTCTGCAGGAGAGATGGTTTGTGCTTACCCCTGCTGGCCTCTGGAGACAGCAGGAAAAATGAAGCATGAAATCCCTTTTTAAAAGGAATGCCAGTTTCTCGATTAAAACACTGTAATGAGCAAGGAATTCAACATCTCAGGGAAATGGCTGGTTGAGTTGCAGCCTCCCAGCAGGTATTTCTCAGGTTCTGCTGATGGGGTTGCTGAGAGTGGCGAGTGTCAGTGTTAGGAAATGCTACTAACAGCCAGTATCCGGGCTTTACGGATGTGATGTAGGTCACATAAGAAGCTGGGGCATCTGCAAATAACTGTCCTCTGAGTAAACAGAGTAGCAGACAGCTCCATCCTAGACTGCTGCCCGACATCTCTGTGACCTCCGGCCAGTGGAGGCTCAGTTTCCCCATCTGGAAAACAGATTTGAAAACTTGTGAGGGACTGGGGATGTAGCTCCATAGTAGAGTATTTGCCTAACATGCGAAGCCCAAGCCTCAATCCCCAGTACTTAAAAATTTTTTTTTTTTTATTAAGACTTAAAAACTGGTGTGCGGATGAAGGGGGATAATCTATTCCTGAACTGTACAAAATACTAAATGAGTTTTTCCTTTTGATACTATTATTTAGAACATGTGTCTTTTTAATGTTCTAATTCTTTTGAGGTATTGGAGATTGAACCCAGGGGTGCTCTACCACTGATCTGCATCCCCAGAACTTTTTAGTTTTTATTCTAAAAACTAAAGAGTCTCGGTAAATCACTGAGTCTGGCCTCAAACTTGTGGTCCTCCAGCTTCAGCTTCCTGAGACTGTGGGATTATAGGCGTGCGCCACCACAATCAGCTATGTGTCTTTTTTAATATTTTAAGCCTTCCAATATTTAGAGCTATGGTTTGTTGTGGCATTTCTTTGGTCATCCCATTCCAGTGAAATGGAGGAGTCAAATTCCAGGACTTCTCCCAAGTACTGTTGACTTGACAGAGAACATGAAAGCAATTTGTTCTTTACTCTTTATTGTCACAAAGAGCCACTTTTATCTAGTTTCACTTTTGTAAAGATTGGGAAACTGAGTGACTATTTAAATTTGGTTTAAGTCCTGCATCCCAGATTTTGTAATCCTTGTAAACTGTGTCGAAAGGCTGATACTTAGAAGCTTGAAGGGACTTGACGCCTTTAAGTAATAGAACCACACATCATTTTTCTTAGATTCTTGGGGAAACCTGAGAGTCTAAAGAAATGAGTTTCCCAATGTTTGAAATTTGCCAATAGTCTTTTTAAAATGTTCTTTGTGTAGTTAATAAAAAATAAAAAATTAACCCTTTATTGCCTACTGGAGAGAGAGGGCAATGCCTTGTGGTGGACCCTGTGAAATTACATCACAGTAACACCTAACTGGTTTGTCTTTGGGCTGCTCTGTTAAGCCTTTCCTGTTGACTTCAGGATTTTCATCTTGTTCTGGAGAGTTAAGGTGACCAGATGAATAAAATATTACTGTAGCCAGCACTGGGGAAGCTGATCCCCAAATTGTTTAGCCTCTGGTTAAAAAAGAAGAAGAAGAAAAAGACTTTTAAGTGCCCTTGTTTTCCACGCTCATAAATCATATTGCTGATAAATTTACCTTGAAACTTGATTCTTGGGGTGGGGCCATTGTTTGTTTTTGTTTTGTTTTGTTTTGGTGGTACCTGGGATGAAACACAAGGCCTCTCACATGCCAAACAAGCTCTCTACCACAGAACTGCTCCCCCAGCCCTCAGGCTTGGCTCTTACTCCAGGCCATGTATGCATGCTCCCCTTCCATTCAGGTATTTCCCAAAGGTTATTTGGAAAACCACTCCAGTCAGTGGTTATAAATTCTGGGTTGGTATTTCAGGTCAATGCCTTTCATGGTGATAGCCATTTCTGATAAGTAATTGCTGGTCCTACTATGAACCATCAAAGCTACTGGGTCTATTTTGGCTTATTCTTTTATCTTTACTCCCTACAATGAATGTCCACACCATAATAGCACATTTATCACACCACATTTTCTACCCCAGCCCAACATTAAGCTGTTTTCTTTTTAAAACTAAACAGAAGAAAGAAGGATATTATGTCTTTTTACAAGGACATTTTGCTGTCAAAAAAAAAAAAAGATATCACAGGGTCCTCCCTATGTAGGCATGCTTGACACATGGCAGTTCTCAGATTCAATAGCTTTTTAAAATGTAACCATCCCTCTTTTGTTTTAAGACTGAAATCTAAATATGAACAAGAATATTACTTGTTGCATTAAAGTCCTTTGAGAATTGAAAGAACGAAACCTCAGCTTACACATGAGTATTTCCTTGATCTGTTGGAGTTGGCTGGCTCCACCTCTTGCCTTGGTGACTTGAAGCACATGGTTGAGTCTCTCTGACTTGAGAGTGGAGTGGAGTTCAGCTATTGTGGGAGTCAGGCTTCTCCAAGCATGTTGGCACAGAGCTCTTTCCAACCCAGTGAAAATCAGAGCCAGCATTTGGTGGGATTTTGCTTATTTTTCTGAATTTTTTTTTAAGAAGAAAAGGTAAGAAGGGCTATGAATATGACTTAGTTTTTGTTTTTATAGTGCTGGGGATCAAACTCAGGACCTCATGCGTGCTAGGCAAGAGCTCTACCACTGACCTATACCCCCAGCCCATACAGCCAATGCTCTCGGTAACAGCATCTCCCCCTGTAACTAACAACCAAAAGACACTTCTCTAAGCATATATCAGAGGCTCTCTGTGATCGTGGCCTCAAGGGTTGTAGCCTTTGTGACTTTACATACCAAAACCACAACCAAAACTGTGTTCATCTACCCCTCCTACTGCTGGGAGGCGCTTCCTGCCCTTGGGACCCCCAGACCCTCTTATCTGTGCTTCACACCTACCCAGCACTCTTCAGTGATATTACAAGTGGCGCTAAGGGAAGCCAGAAGAGAAGATAAGTTGCAGGCAGCTGCTTCCTCTCTGTTCCAGAGAGCCCCTGCCTCTGCATACCCCCATGCCACAGCCCTCCTCAAAGAACTGCTGGAACCCCACACCCAGCAACAGGAACCACTGCAGTGGAGCAGGGGAATGGTCAAATCTGTTCCCAAACTGTCCTTTGGAGGTTTTTCCACTGATTAATTTTTCCTCAAAGTAATCTGTTTCAATATGATTTTAAAAGGAAACAAGGGTTTTGTTTGGGGGTTCTGTTAACTTCTTTAGATCCTACAGAGAGAGATGCTTTCCTTCATTTATCTTAGTGGCAATAAAGTTTCCATTGGTTTTCATTTGGGAAATGTTACTCTCAGTTTACAGCTTGAGCCATTTCTACTACCAGAAAATCAGAAGGCAGACTATCAGATTTGTAAAATTTCCTTCTGACACACTGTCAAAATCTGCAAGATGAAGTTGTCCCACAGCCCCCTGTGTCCCCTGTGTGGTGATTCTTTTCAGTGCAATTCCACCCCATCTAAAGACTTTGCAGTCACTCTCTTTACAAATTCCTGACAGAGTTGAGATATCTCACAAACGGGCGGGGAGGTGGGTGAGGACAGAGTCCTGGGGACCGTCCACTAGTGGTGGTAGACTTGACAAAGACTGACAAATCCAAGCCAGGTTTGCAAATATCCTAAGCGCTGAGCCTGCTGCAGCTCTGCATCCTGCAGCAAGGTCCATAGATTTACAATGACCTCCATTGTCCTTGAAGTGCTTCTTAGAAACAAGGTTGCAAAATGTTCTTCCTGGGGCCTTGAAAGGGATGGTTGAACCAGAGTCTCTGCTTGATAAGGGCCTATCCAAATGTTTCTGGGTAATGGTTTTCCACACTGGTTTTATTTAAGATCTACCAACAGGTGCAGAGTCTGAAACAGGGAGGCAAGTGTTTTTCTGTGGGTGTTTCTTCCTTTTTAACCAGCCTCACAGCATGCTTCTGGTTTCAAAGCAACATGTTTTTCCCCTCTGCCATTTTTCAGCAACTTGATTGTGAGATGACATTCTGTATCTCTTCAGAAGTGAAATAGAAGGGGCTGGGGGGAGGGGGTGCCCCTGTGGTCAGCATCTACTTGGGAAGCTGAGGCAGGAGTATGTCTTTAAGCCCAGGAATTGGAAGTTAGTCTGGGCAACGTAAAAAAAAAAAAAAAAACCTGAATAGGAATACATAGGTTGAAATCTCATGAAAATGGAGATGTGAAATACAAGCCTAGACCTTGACTTAGACTTAGAAGGCTCCATGTGGGTGTGCTGGCTGGAGAGTATGCACTTCCCTTCTGAGCTGTGGCTTCAGGACGGTGGCAGGGAATGAGGAAGCAGGAGGTATGGGGCAGAGGACTAACCATAAGAAACACTTGTTTGTACCTACAAGTCTCAAGATTAAACAGAAGCACTAAAGGCAGCTTGTGAAATTTTTGAGTGAAGAGAAAAGACACATCTATTAGAAATTAAAACTCAATTTTTCCTGAATTTTCAGTTACCCACACATGCCAGCACATTGACTTTTTCTGATTTCTTTTTTCTCCCCTAACAAGCTAAAATAATGGTTAAAAACTGTGAAATGTGCCTTGAAGTTTTCAAAGCATTTTGTTATCTGATATACAAAGTAACCCCAAAGATCTTGCTATCACAGGTGAGAAGGGAAACTGTTAAGATATTTCCAGATTCTTGATTCTGGCAGTGAATTCTTAACTATAATTTGTTTTTCAAACTTGTCCAACTGTAAGAATCACCTGGTGTGCTTTTTCATAAGCCGGTTCCTGGGCTCATCCTCTAACTTCAGTAGGTCTGGGGTGGCATCCAGGAATCTGCTTCTTTTAACAAGGTCAGGAGGGCATTCTTATCTCTGGCATGTTCGGGAAGTTTTACATAGCAGGCCACCAAAAAGCAGATGTAAATAAATTGTCCAAGGTCACACAACCTGAAATACTGCTAACTCTGCCCCTGCAGCCTGGCGTCCCTGAGCCCACCCGCAGTGTGCTCCACGCTGCCTTCCATTGGGACACACAGCTTGTGGTTGATGCTGGGTACTTTTTGCTTTGTGTTCATTGAGGGCCCGCTGTTTGAAACTGTCCAAAAGGGGAAGGATTTGAAAGAGAATGGAGGAGACATATGTAAAAATCAATGTTATTAAAATTTATGGCTGCCATACAGTAAATCCTCATTGCCACCTTAAGAGCCACTCTCCCTCCGTTTCTTTCATAAAACCTACCTATTGATGCCACTCTGAATATTCATGGCCAATAGAAGGGCTATACAATAGTATAGTAGTCTCAAAAATAAGGCGTGTTCAGAGAAACCTCAGAGGCACAGGGAGAAAAAAAAAATAGAACTTTTTTTATCTCCTCCATAAGAATTTCTATTTTACCTGGCATATTTTATGTACATGCACATATATGTATATATACTTATATCTACAGTGTATACACACTCTCAGTTAAACAACAAACAGATGGGGTACATGCTCAAAACCTTTTCACTAGTATACAATTTGTATTTGTCAATTAAAAATGAATTTTTTTTAAATTGCCCTACCAATAAGGTATTACAGAGTTGGCATCCCACTTCTCAGGGCCACCTGTCTGCCTTTTGCAGTTGGCTCACATACTACCAAAAACCACTATTACTTCTTCCCAACCTACTTACATGGGTAATAACTCATAATTTACTATAATTTAATTTTATTTGTATAAGCCAGTGAATTATTGTTTAGAAAAATAGTAGTTTCTGTGGAAAGCAAATTGAAAAGGCTTATTTACAGTGCAGATTATACAGAGTATTTTTTCAATTGCTGTCAAATTTAGGAAAGTCAAGTATCCATAAACAGTAGCACAAGATAATCATAGAAATTTGGGATTATGCTTTAGCTTGGTTTCATTAAAAAATCTAAATCTGCCTGTAATCTCAGCACTTTGAGAGGCTGAGACAGGAGAATCGCGAGTTCAAAGCCAGCCTCAGCAACAGCAACTCGGTGAGATCCTGTCTGTACGTAAAACACAAAATAGGGCTGGGATGTGGCTCAGTGGTCAAGTACCCCTGAATTTAATCCCCAGTACAAAAAAAATCTAAATCCTTGTTCCAATTAAATAAACTAAAACTGGAAATCAGAGATGTATTATGAGTATGATTTGTGCAGTAATATGAAATGGAACTAGACTCAAGCATAAAATTTTGGCCTTCTGTAGAAGGATTAGCCAATGAATGTGCAGTTTTCTCTCAGTGTCCATGGGAACTTGGTTCCAGGACCCCTGAAGATACCAAAATCCACAGATACTCAAGTCCCTTATATAGAATGGTACAGCATTTACATACAATCTAAGCACAGCCTCTCTTAAACTTTAAAACTTCTCTAGATGACTTATAATACCTAACACATGTAAATGTTGTATACTTATACTGTATTCTTTAGGGAATAATGGCCCCCAAACAGTGTACATGTTCAGTACAGATGCATTTTTACCCAAATATTTTAATCTATTGTTGGTTGAATCTGTGCATGCAGAACATTTGGATATAGAGGGGCCAGGTGCTTAGTTGATTCTTGGTATTTGAGACAGTTATTTGAGATAGTAAGGTCACTTCAAACACAGAAGTAGCCAATACTCACCCATTGTTCCCTAGGGGAAGTACAGGGGTAGGTTCCTTGGCACCTCCAGTCACATTTTCATCAACTAATCAATATAGAACCTTGTTTTAGGTGTTTCTGTTTAAGAACATTATTTAGTATATATTACTGATTCATTAAATTGAATTCACAGCCAACACAATGATAACTTGTGCTTTTCTAATGCACACATTTTTTCCCATAAAGCACATCACAACTTCTTGTACTTAAGAACACAAAACAGCACTTCAGGACCACACCAGGGGGCCATTGTAAACACGGAAATCAACAACAGAAAGCACAAAAAATGGGAAGAACATGGCATGAAATAGCACAAAGGACATTTATTTATAGCCTGAGAGTTGAACAAGAAGACAAAGTAGTGTCCTTCATCCCTAACTAGGAATGTGTGTATTAGACAACTCAAAATCTTCACTGCTTCGTACATGTCTGCAAATGACCACAAAAGCATTGCAAGTATCAATTTTGGATTTGCAAATTTTAGCAAAGTAGATATTCACAAGGACAGAATACACAAATACTGAGAATCACTGTTTTGTTATGATTTATATATAGTTGTGTTTTATATGTATTTTGTGTGTGTGTGTATGTATTAGGTTAAATATTTAAGGTGTGTATAAATTGTTTTATGAGCTCTCTTTACCTGGCTTTGAATAAAAAGCCCCTCTTTTGCGAGGTGTGAACCCTGCTGGCTTCACAGGTAAAGGTGAACTGGGAAGAAACGCTAAGCTTTATGCTGTGATGCAGTAGTCACTGGTGCTTACTAATGCTGTTTATCTCCTTGTGGTTAGGTTGAAGTGAGCTTATGTATGTACTGCAATAGTTCAGCAACCAGGATAGTGCCTAACACTAGTAAAACTTAATTTAAAACACTGCAAATATTCTGCACAAAATATTTGTAGTAAATGCTATTTTCTGCGTGCAGGAAGAGCAAGTTATATTGCAGACTACAGGTGGAAACACCTGTAGGATCTGCTGGGTGGCATGACTCCCACTGCTTTTACACTTGCTTGCACCTTGCTTTCCTCCTCCTCATTTTCTCACCTTTCAGAGAAGGCAAAACCCAACTTCATCCCCTACATCTCCCCTAAACTATCTCCAGTTCATAAAGTGCCAGACCAGATTGTGTCATAGGCTCAAGTGCCCAGCTTGCCCCGAGTATAAATCCCAAGCCTTCCTGAGCCCTGGGTTTGGCACTTCTCTTGAGACCCTGACTCCCACCCCTATGTGTGCACACACACACAAACACGCTTCTTTCAAAAGCTCCAGGGGTTCAGCAGGTACACAGGAAGAAACATGGTTTTGCTGGGGAAATGGGCTCCTTCACATTATGAGTGCCACAAAAATACTCAACATAGGGAATTACCTTCTGCAGTTTTATCAATGGAACCCCCTACTCAAACACAGATGGTGGTCTGCGTGTTGGTGAAATTGAAGAAAATAGAAAAAGTTAGCTGACTCACTATTTGTAATAAGGTAGTTCTCTTTCTTGAATGTATTAAGAGATTTTTCAGGTGTATACAAAAGTAGAAAAAGTAATATAATGAACCCCCATGTATCCCTTACCCAATTTCAGGAATTAACAACTCACAATTTTGTGTCGTCTCTTCCCCAACCCAGATAACTTCTAAACAAATCCCAGATACCACACTTCATTATATCTCCAAAAGAAAGGAGCTTTAAAAAAAAAAAAAAAGCATAACTAAAATACTATCATCATAACTAAAAAATAACAATGATTTCTTAATATTATCAAATGTCTGGTTGGAGGTCAATTTCCCCAGTTCAGACATTTCTTTGATTCTTAGTCCAGTACAGATCTCTCAGCTGAGAAGTGCCAAGGTGATGCCTTGGTGATCATGTGCAGTTGAACTTGAACCTGAAAGATCTGAAGTCAGGGAAGTCCATTTCCAGTGTGGTAGAATAGCACAGAGGTTCTCAGCAGCCTCCAAAGTTACTGTCTCCTCTGTGTATGTAGCTGAGAACATGGAATGTGTTCCAGCCAGAAGACCCTGGCCCAGAGCAGCTGTGTCCATGCTGTTCCCCCAACTTAACTCTGTTTTCTAGCCTATGATTTAGACTTCTGGGCACTTGGGCAAAGAATGATTCCTATGGATCACAGCCTGTCCCCCAGGACATGCCTAACCTGGGAGATGCAAGCCACACAGTCTGGGCCTATGGTGTGACAACTTCAGTCCCTAAAGGTGTTTTGGCTTATCTGAACCCAGCTCTTCCCTGGGGCCTTGACCACAGCTAGGCAGCTCAAAGATTCGCCTCAGAGGGAGCATTGTGCTTTGCAATGGCTCCTGGGAAGCCAGTATTCTAAATGTAGTTGAACAATGACAGGAATCTTGCTGGGGAGGTGTCCACAAGTTAGCAGAGGAGAGAAGAGAGGTGGATATACAACAGGACCGCGTACCGCCACCAAGTGATAAAGCAAGCAGAGCTGCACGTACTTGGCACTTCTTTCTTTCAACGCTTCATCAAAGAGAGCTCAGCTGCTTCATGGGTGATTTCATTATCTCTTTATTTCCAGAGAAGAATTTCATAGCAAGAAAACTTTCCATTAGAGTGTATGCAGTGTAAGTGGGAGCCAGTTGCCTTGCCTCTCTGTAGCACACTGGCAGTAAGACCTACTTTAGAAGGTTTGCAAAAGTGTCTACATGTAAATACATGGGATGATATTTGGCATGCAGAACTCTCTGCGTTCATGGAAATGTGCCATGGCTGTGCTGCCCCATGCGGTTGAGCCTTGGAAAGAATGCTAAGATGAATGACGAATTTTAATTAATTTCCATTTGAATAGTCACATGTATCTCAGTGGCTGTATTTAGTATAAATCTAAGGGATGTTCATAATATAATTATTGTATCATTTTTAATATGGCTCTCAGTGAAGACCCAGAAGACAACACTGGTGTGAAAAGTAGAGACAGTATTAGAAAATGGCATTGGCTTCACATCTGAGTGGTCCAGAACATCGTAGGATGTCAAAGATCGTGTCTAAAATGAGGGATCGTGATTCTTTTTTTTTTTTTTTTTTTTTTAATTTTTATTTTTATTTATTTTTCTCAAAAGTTGCATTTAAATACATGTTATCAAACATAACAGAAAAAAAAAACAAATTTTCAGAAGCTGTACACACTATTCACTGAAAACATTTGTTGAGGCAAATAGAAAAAAAAATTATTACAATCATAATTTTTCTAACTTTGCACAAAATTA